>JAMPIV010018553.1:112500-145000 GCA_024509875.1 Oreohelix idahoensis
ATGTGGTAGGATGTCTGTGATGTTGTACGATGTATGTGATGTTGTAGGATGTCTGTGATGTTGTATGATGTCTGTGATGTTGTAGGATGTCTGTGATGTTGTAGGATGTCTGTGTTGTTGTAGGATGTCTTCTGTTGTAGGATGTCTGTGATGTTGTAGGATGTCTGTGATGTTGTAGGATGTCTGTGTTGTTGTAGGATGTCTGTGTTTTTGTAGGATGTCTGTGATGTTGTAGGATGTCTGTGTTGTTGTAGGATGTCTGTGATGTTGTAGGATGTCTGTGTTGTTGTAGGATGTGTGTGATGTTGTAGGATGTCTGTGTTGTTGTAGGATGTCTGTGCTGTTGTAGGATGTCTGTGTTGTTGTAGCATGTCTGTGTTGTTGTAAGATGTCTGCGCTGTTGTAGGATGTCTGTGATTTTGTAGGATGTCTGTGTTGTTGTATGATGTCTGTGTTGTTGTAGGATGTCAGTGATGTTGTAGGATGTCTGTGTTGTTGTATGATGTCTGTGTTGTTGTAGGATGTCAGTGATGTTGTAGGATGTCTGTGTTGTTGTAGGATGTCTGTGTTGTTGTAGGATGTCTGTGTTGTTGTAGGATGTCTGTGTTGTTGTAGGATGTCTGTGTTGTTATATGATGTCTGTGATGTTGTCTATCCATGATGATGTTGTCTCTTGATCTTCTGCGTGCTCTGAACTCAGATCTTCCATTGTTGTAAGCGCGCAGTGGTAACTCATGCTGTTCCGTTCTCATGAGATGATAAAATCACTTAATTTTTCTGTCTCTGTGAACATATGGGTTACTTTCACTATTGCCTGCCAGGGTTACTTTCACTATTGCCTGTCAGGGTTACTTTCACTATTGCCTGCCAGGGTTACTTTCACTATTGTCTGCCAGGGTTACTTTCACTATTGCCTGCCAGGGTTACTTTCACTATTGCCTGCCAGGGTTACTTTCACTATTGCCTGCCAGGGTTACTTTCACTATTGCCTGCCAGGGTTACTTTCACTATTGCCTCCCAATGGCAGAAAATTATCAGTGAAGTTGAAAGCTGCAACTAAGGTAGAGTGTGTTAAATTATCTGCACAAGACAACAGGAGGCTGACACGTGGGCGTCATGACCAAAGTGGGCCCGCCCCCCTAGTTTGTAAAGGAGATTAAGGGGCCGCAACACTTGATCGACGGGGGACACCTTCTGATGATCAGATTGCCTCCTGTTGTATCACTCTGTACAGAGTTTCCTATCATTGTTGCAGAATGTAGTTACCACTATTGCTCTATAGCTCCCATTTCTCATTATGTTTCTCCTGATAACATTAAAGGCTTTCCCTAAGCTTCTTATCATATAATGTGATTTTCCTCTCCTGTGTTTTTATAAGTCTCTGCCCTCTCTTTTTGACATCTTGTTTCAATTTCTTGTCAAGTCTTACATTTTAAAAAAAAATATTTCCTAGGTGTTTAACTCTGGATCCTGTTTAAGCTTGATGTTGTTGACATTATGTTAAGTGGACCTGGTGATCTGCCGATCTTCATGGATTCTGTTTCTTCACGTTGTATCTTGTACAGGTTGAATTACGTGCATTGTGTGAATTTCAAATTTATGTACATCACCAGACTTTGGACTTTGGCCATCTGCAAAAAAGTGAGTATTTCAGTGGGTTGTACTTTTCACTTTCTGGGATTACTTCGTCTGCTGGGATGGCTTCTAGTTTCGCTTCTGGTGGTGATAAAACAGTGATGATTCAATAATGTATTTTAACGTAAAAAAATTGTGGAATAAAGAGAAGAAGACAGTGATAATAACATGATGACGATGATAATTCTAAAAAAAAATGAGAAGCAAAAATAATAACTATTGAAAGAATATTACTGTTGGAAGTGTTGGTAGAATTGCCGTCTGTTACAACAATAACAATGTCAATCACACCCGGTCTCCCGCCAGATTCAGTGCCGAACATTTCTTCATCAACGATCAGATTGAAGGCCCTGTGTGTTTCCGTTATGTCTCCTAAAAAGGGAGTTGCTCGAATGGCCTGTCATAAAAAGGAGAAAATTATGAGATTATTTACGCACATTATAATTTTTGTTGACGATACTACATTATGTATTCCAATCTGAGGAGGACGTCCGTGCAGCGTTGGCATAGCTAGCAGTTCTTTAAATAAATACATATTACACACATAAAGGTATGTTCCAGGCACTCGTGACAAATAAATACATATTACACACATACAGGTATGTTCCGGATGTTAAGGTATGTCCGCCCGTTCGTTTATTCCAGTGTATTAAAAGAGGTTGTCTGCCTTTGATATATGTATACCATCATTATTCCCATATGTGTCTATATGAATGTTAGATCATTCGTATATAAAAAAGGTGTCACGCGAATGTTTTATTCGTGGGTATGCCAAAAACTGCACTGTATCGTCCCTGTATTATTTATGCAGTGTTTTCTCTCAAGGAATAATGAATTAGTAAGGTCTCAGATATGCCCAACAGCTCAAAGATAACCAGGTAGGAAGCCAATACTGGTCCGGTAACATAACAACAAAGTTGATTGAAAACTCATGATCAATGAGACATGATGAGCCGTCATTAGTTAATGTCATTCTGTCTATTCGTAACCTAGTTTTATACTCCTTGACGGTGATACATTGTTGCTTCTCCGTCCCAATCCATCTATACATCTCTATGGATTGATTATATCCGTGCCCTTCTCCCGTAATTTCTTTTCAAACTCATATAACTTCATTAACATGAATTTCCCCAAAGTCAGCACACATCAGCGACAGAGCAGGCAGGATCTTCCAGACTCCGATTTTTACGGTGTATATAGACCTGCCCGTCTAAAAAATGTATAAGCATCAAATTATACATTATTAATAGTACTCATCCTGTTATGCATTCCCATTCTTGGCACGAATCAAATTACCCTTTTTCCACGGGTTTTCAAACAAACCAGCACACACAAGGCTGTTCACGTTTTGTTTATTTCTTGGGGTCCATTTTTTGTACTCTACGTCATTGTTTCAACACACAAACTCCTACGTCACCCTTTTTTACTGCGCGCATGAATAATGTACCTAAGTGTACTATTCACATATCTTCAAATATTTTCACCAAACTCAACTCAGCGCTCTTTGATGCGCAACAACAGAAATGTTGTAAAAAACCCTACGCAACACCGGACACTCGTGAGAAATAAATACACATTACACACATACAGGCATGTTCCAGGCACTCGTGAGAAATAAATACATATTACACACATAAAGGTATGTTCCAGGCACTCGTGAGAAATAAATACATATTACACACATAAAGGTATGTTCCAGGCACTCGTGAGAAATAAATACATATTACACACATACAGGTATGTTCCACGCACTCGGGAGAAATAAATACATATTACACACATACAGGTATGTTCCAGGCACTCGTGAGAAATAAATACATATTACACACATACAGGTATGTTCCAGGCACTCGTGAGAAATAAATACATATTACACACATACAGGTATGTTCCACGCACTCGTGAGAAATAAATAAGTATAAAACTAGACAACAGAAAAACAACAGAAGTCAGTGGCTCGCCGGAGAATCGAACCCATGACATTCCAAACGGCAACACCGCCTAGCCACTGAAGCGAATCACACTATCCTCTCTGGACAGGGGTCATTAGCGCGATTTTAGACACGCAACACCGGATGTTTACCTAAGATGATCCAACCTAATTAATGACGCAATCACTTCTGCGGCCCCCTAATTATATAGTATAGGTTAGATTACACAAGACATTGTCAAGTCCGTTTAACCAACTAACTTCAGCCTACGTTGAAAGACAAATGCTTCACCACAAGAAGGTAATGACTTCTTATACAAATATAAAACTTTAACGTAATAAAGCTGCTTTGACGTCAAAGAAATAACGTGAGTAATTGTTTAAGAAACGAGGCAACAGCAACATGTTCATCTCCAAGTGAAGTGTTTCTGAAAATGAAGTGACGAGAGTAAGTTGCCAATCAAGTACTGGCTTCTCACTCGTCGCTGTATGAAGTGTTTTCCGACTGGGTAAACATTTGTGCATAGCAACTTGTACTCAGCTTACTTACTTATATTTTATCCTTCCACTATTGCCGTGAAGCGTAGTGGGGAGAGGAAGTTTGCGTTCTTGAGCTAAGTATGTCGCGCTGCCTGCTCTGAGCTCGTGTTGTTGTAGGATGTCTGTGACGTTGTAGGATGTCTGTGTTGTTGTAGGATGTCTGTGTTGTTGTAGGATGTCTGTGTTATTGTAGCATGTCTGTGACGTTGTAGGATGTCTGTGACGTTGTAGGATGTCTGTGTTGTTGTAGGATGTCTGTGTTGTTGTAGGATGTCTGTGACGTTGTAGGATATCTGTGTTGTTGTAGGATGTCTGTGTTGTTGTAGGATGTCTGTGACGTTGTAGGATGTCTGTGACGTTGTAGGATGTCTGTGTTGTTGTAGGATGTCTGTGTTGTTGTAGGATGTCTGTGACGTTGTAGAATGTCTGTGTTGTTGTAGGATGTCTGTGTTGTTGTAGGATGTCTGTGTTGTTGTAGGATGTCAGTGTTGCTGTAGGATGTCTGTGTTGTTGTAGGATGTCTCTGTTGTTGTAGGATGTCTGTGTTGTTGTAGGATGTCTGTGTTGTTGTAGGATGTCTGTGACGTTGTCTGTCCATCTGCTTCTTAGTCTTCCCGGTGCCCTCAAACCAGATCTTCTGTTGCAGGCGTGTAGTGGTAGTTTATCAGGCTCCATTCAATTTGATGGCTAAACCACTTGATTTTCTATCTCTCTATAAACTTGATGCAGAATGCAGTTCCTACAATTTATTCAATGTCATTATTTCTCATTCTGTCTCTCCTGATCACATTAAAGGCTTTTCTTAAACATCTCATCTTGCAAGATGTGCTTTCTCTCTTGTGCTTGTGTCAGGGACCATGTTTGACACTGATAGCAAAGAGTTGGTAAGGATATACTATTTATCAGTTGTCGTTTAGTTTCCATACTAATGTTTTGATATTCGAGTAGTGGTGACAGTTGGTAAGTCACTGCACTGGCCTTTTGACATCTCGTTTCAATTTCTCTGTCACATCTTTACTTTTCAGTAAAAATGCTTCCTAGGTATTTGAACTATGGAACCATTTTAAGCCTGATGTTGTTGACTTGTATGTTAAGTGGGCCTGGTGATCTGCTTATCCTCATTTTTAATCAGCTTCATGCAGAAACCATGAACATTGCAAAACGTCAAATAATTCGATCAGACGCTGCTGTAGAAATACTAACTGGATTTAATTTAGTACTGACAAGAACAACTTGCTTCTTGAGAGTTCTAGATTCATAATTCTTAGCTTAAACAACCCTCTTAGGAAATTAACACGTCATGTTTGATATACAACTAACTCGGAACTATGGTTGCCGGAAATAAATGATCCACTTAACCAACCAGCTTGTGTTGCTGGTTCTTTTACTGATTATTAATTGTAACATGAGGGGCGTCACAGAAATCATCTTTATTTTAATTTCTCTTCAATCATTCATACCCTTTAGCTCCCCAAGCAGCATAGGCCTTTAGCAAACTCATGTCACCATTGTGTATACAGATGAGTCTCTGATCTGAGGTGAGACATCAGGTTTGGGCTTCTTTTCTAGAGTAAAAGGCAGAATCGTCGCCGAACATAGTGAGGTTTACAAGATAACAACTTCCAGCATGAGAATGGAGGTCGAGGTAGTTACTGTAGCCTAAAGGTGGATGATTGAAACTTCATTAACAAAGCAATCATTATGTCAGTCTCTCAGTCCATGCTTCGAAAGGTTTAAAATGGTTGGCTGCGGCATGAATGGAAAACATTCATCGAAGCTTCGAATCTGCAGGAGCTGGTGTGAATCTGCCGTCCTGGTAATGCAGGGGTAAGTGGTAATGAGAGAGTAGACATACTAGCATCAAGAGCACCCACAGTGGAGACACTGGATATGGATAAGGAAGAGATACGGAGAACAATTAATGATCGCCTGTTAGAAAATGACACTGTAATAGATGAATCATCACGGTGAAGACTGTTGGAGCGTGGCATGAAACGTCAGGCTAGCAGAGATGGACGTATGAGAAGATGCATCCGTCATGAATACAACCAGCAAGCTACAGGAACAGTTAGCATTCACACTCCTCGACATACAATGATGGGGATTGACCACCTATAGGTTTGTCCCGGAGTGCAATGATGTCGATTCTGTTCAACAATTCTGTTCAACAATTCTGTTCAACAATTCTGTTCAACAAAACGCATGCCATGTCCTACTGTCACGTGCTATAAGTTCAAGGTCTTTCCATGTTTTCCTCGTTATTACCATTTCAGTCACCAGTTTTCTTCTCCGTGTGTGTGTTCCTTAGTCTACCTCTACTTCTGTTACCCCGGGGGTTCCAGAACAAGGTCCGCCTAGTTACGCTAGCAACAGGTTTACTCACTGTGTAATCTAAACACACTAGCTAGGCTAAATTGACTCTGTAGGAAAATTAACCCGTGATGTTTGAGATATGTCTAAGTAAGAACTATAGTTTTCGAAAATCAAGGAAAAAATCTTATTTTTGCTGATTCTTTCACGCGTGATGCCAGAAAAAAGCATTTTGGAAATTATTTTTTGCTTTAAACGCGGTTGAGAACGACTATCGTTGCTTGGCGCTAGTATTTGTGAATCTACAAGTTAAATTAGAAAAAAAAAACATTTTAAATTACCAAGTGAAAACTCTACCTTGCAGATTGAATCGTAGCTGTCATATGTCTTTAGGTCAAACACCTTCTCCGCAGTGCCACTGAAAATCACAGCACCAATGTGTACATTATTGTGTCCAATTTTGACTGCGCTCACAATTTCGCAAGAAAAGTCGAGTAGTCGCTCATAATTGGCTCGTGTTATGCTCCCCGAAGAATCCCAAACAAAGATTATGTCAGCTGCAATTGTTTCGCATATATCACCTGCCATAAAAAAATACACAACTTTTATTTTTGTAATGACCTTCAGTTTATCTGGCCGACACATCAACTGTCGTACATAGTTTAAATAATTCTAAACCGAACTTTAAAACACTCTTACAATGTACTTTAGAATGTCAATGAAACTGAACTTAAGACTTGTTGACAGAGTGATCGATCTAACGATGCTACACTTTATTCAAAAAGAGTGATAATTTGTTTAGGAACTTTATAATGTCTAATTCAGCGATATGTTGATACAAAAGTACAGGCTATCTCATAGAATGATCATCTGCTAATGAACGTTATACTGTCTTATACATTTCTGTCTTCATACTATACTGCAAGAAGGCAAATATAGTTCTTCCTTTCAAGCCAGTTGTGGAAGAATACAAAGCATGAAAGGCGAGGCTCGCAATTATTCTGTGCCAGTCAGTAGATGACGTAGTAAAGTTCATTCAGTCCACACTGAAAACTGAAAGAAAGTAGAAAGTGCATGAAGCTGTTGGTGCTGCCCAAGAGTCGCTCAAGCTGAAGAAGGTAATCGGATACACACAAACTAATAGAGGGGGGATTTGGCCATCGTGACATCCGGTGGTGGTCCAAGGCACCAAATAAGGAACGCAGAGACATAGTAATTCAGGACATTCAAGAAGCTGAGAATGATAAGAGGATGCAAAAAGCGTTGCAGCAAGCCCAACAGGGCCAACGGACTACATGAGAATGAGTCATGCAAAGTTCCTTGAAAAGGAATTATATATGGCACTGATGCGTGATGCCATATGATGATGGATGGCATCCGCATGTCTGGTTTTGTGTAGTGTGTAGATGTGTTCAGTCAAAACAATGTTCATGCAACAACAACATTCAATACAGCAATAAACGGTAGACAGCATTACAATGATGAGTCAGATGCATGTTATATTTCAAAGTGCTGTAAATGTAGTCAGATGAACAACTCCATCCTTTTCTATAACAGCCAGGAGATAACCAGATGTATGAGATCAGTTCACTCTCCTTAGTTTGACTTCAGCAAGACAGACACGTCTGCCGAAGTATAAATAATGTCCTCAAGAATATCCTCTAGATAATAAAGGTTTTCTAAACCTAGTTCATTTAACAAAGTAGCAAGTAATGGTCCTTGGTACATGCATCAACCGATGCAGCGACATGTGAGCTGGGAAAGAACATCTCGTGACGACGACTTTCGGAGACAGGCTATGAATCGAAATCGCTCACGACCCAAAATCGATAGAGTTAATGAAAAAGTCAATTTACCTTGCTTTCATGAAATACACAGAAATATCACGCCTCCCGACATGTGGGAAAACACTAGAGGTATTATCTCGACTAAACGAAATATCCATAAGAGGACTACACATCCCTGACAGAACAAAAATAGCGGAGATCCCCTCTTCAACGAGGCATCTCTTTCGCCATTCCAAATCGCTCACTCCCACTAGTGGTGGGCGGAAACCGATCGACAAACAACAAGACAAGTCATGCGCAGTCCAGCGCAAAAATGACCACAGCTCAAAAGTTAACTGCATTCGATACCAACGCGAGAAGACAAATGCTTACCGAGAAAAGTGACTATAAATTACAAGCAGTTGTTGCCCTTGCGTTATAAAACAGATATTGAAATAAAACGATGTTGCGAGAATTTATCACGCAACATATCACCACCTCCTCCCGATAAAAAAAAAATGTGGAACATATTTTTTTTTTCAATATCAAAGAGCAAGCGATAAGCGGCTCAAAACGCACGAATTATGCGCTGATAATTAACTAAATTGCCAAACAATAGGCTAATTATAGAGTGTCTGGTGAGGATATACCTCAACAGAAAAATAAATATGTCTCAAAAAATATTCACATCGGGGAGGTGTCACCAACACACATCACGTTAGCATGTAAACACAATATACGTATGCAAGTTACTATAATCATCATTAAACAGCATACTCTAATATTGTCTTTAAAAATGGATGTACAAATCTGATAGGAAAATTTAAATAGTACATTCTTTGACATGTAATGACATAAGTACATAGTAAAGTTAAACTACATGACGATCCAGGACATATGCTCTGGTATTCCGAGGGTAAGTACACAATCTAGAACTCGTAAGGTAAGTCCTCAGCTCAACAATGACATTCTGAGAAAGTACAAGCAATATAATGCTAATTAATAACTAATATGCTTCATAAGGTACAATACATTATTAATAATTGTGGCTGTTTAGTAAACTAACGGCCCTTATATTAACTACTCAGTCCTCCTCTATCATTTTAAAAAACGAACAGAAGAAGATGACAACAAAGCACGATAGTGTGTACATATAAAGTAAGTACAGATGTGCTAATCTATTGTAGAAATATAGGTGTGTTATGACTCTGTAATATATGGAAATATAGGACAGAAGTATTAGTTGGAGTCATGTGGGCATCTAGACAAAATGTCAGCCATCACATTATCCGCACCACGGATAGCTCGTACCGTGAAGTGAAAAGGTTGAAGAGCTATAGCATATCGAGTGGATCTCGAACTCTTCAAATTCTTAGTCTGAATAGCTGTAAGAGCTTTCTGATCAGTCTCTAGAATGAAATGTGCGCCCAGGAGGAATCTTTGTAGCTTTAGAATTGACCAAACCATCGCTAACAACTCACGGTCTAAAACCGAGTAGTTCCTCTCTGCCGCATTTAGTTTTCTAGAAATGTACATAACAGGATGCAGAGTATTTGCATATTCTTGCATCAGTGCTGCTCCAATCCCAGTGGATGAAGCATCACTCCGAAGAACAAAAGTCCTATCAAGAGTAGGTAATCTTAAGATGGGAGGAGAAGAAAATATATTCTTGATTTGGTCTAGTGAAGATTGGCATTCTTCAGACCAACGGACCAGATTAGGCGAACCTTTCTTCAACAATGTTGAGAGAGGTGCCATGATCGAAGATAAATTTGGAATAAATCTCCCATAAAATTGAATTAAACCTAAGAGACTCCTAACTTGTTTCTTCGTTTTAGGAACAGAGATGTTCAGTATTTTGGAAGTATTGTGGTCTTCTGTCTTCAAGAGACCATGACCAACACGATGACCCAGGAAAGAGATTTCACCAAAACCAACAAAAGCTTTAGAAGGTTTTGCTGTCAAATTATTCTCACGTAGAGTGGACAGTAAGTCATATAACCCTAAATAGTGATCTTCCCAGGTATCACTGAAGAGACAGATGTCATCTAAGTATGCGATGACATCCGAACGATGTGACAGAATTCGACGCATCATGCGAACGAAAGTGGCAGGGGCGTTCATGAGACCAAAAGGCATAACATTCCATTGAAATAGACCCCTAGGTGTAGAAAAAGCAGTAAGAGGTTTGGCATGCTCTGCTAAAGGCACTTGCCAATAACCTTTAGACAAGTCAAGTTTAGTGAAGAATCTAGAATTAGAAAGTCTAATCAGTAGATCTTCTAACAAAGGCATCGGTTCAGCGTCGAACTTTGTGACCTGATTCAATTTGCGATAATCAACGCAAATTCGTATGTTCTTATCCTTCTTCCGGACAATAACCATGGAAGAAGAATATGGTGAAGTCGATGGTTCAATTATATTTAATTGAATCATTTCATCCAATTCCTTTTCCACTTGCGACTGAAAGTGTATAGGAATAGGATACGGCCTAACCCTAATTGGATTATTGTCGGTAAGAATTATGTCATGTTCTATGACATCTGTGTGTCCAGGAATGTCAGTGAGAACATCCTGAAATGTTTGTAACATCGACGAGACTTGTCGATGTTCGTCACCAGAAAGATTAGGAGAAACAGAAACGTTTTTCCAAGATTCCGTGGAATGTAATGGAACCACTGGAAGGGGAAGATTGACATCAGAGAAGGTAGCTTCCTCATCCTGAATGACAGACAGGGATGAATAATGACCGTGAGGTGCAGGAGCATCATCCGTTGCCTGGAAAATAGGCAGCAAATAGTCCGGACGTTCGTGAAATTCCGAAAGCATGTTTATGTGGAAAGTTTTATGCTTTCCATCAATATCGACCACATAGTCAACATCGGAAATCCGAGAGACTATTGCATACGGACCTTTCCATGCAATAAGAAGTCTATTTTCCCTACTGGGGAGTAGGACGAATGCTTTGTCACCTGGACAAAGTTGTCGTAGACATCTATTCTTGTTAGCAAACTGCCTTGCCTTCTCTTTAGCAATTTCTGATGAAGCAGTTGCTAGCTTACATGCCTCAATGATCTTTTGTCTAAGAGCAATGACATACTCATATGAGGATTGAGTTTCATCGCTAATATCATCGGCAGTGATGAGATCGTGTAATAAAGACATAGGGCCGCGTGGACGCGCGCCAAAGACAAGTTCGAAGGGAGAAAATCCTGTGTGTTCATTAGGGACTTCTCTATAGGCAAAGAGAGCCGCGGGCAAAACCCTGTCCCAATCTTGAGGATGATCTTCAGTTATCTTACCAAGCAAAGTCTTGAGCGTTCTATTCAGACGCTCAACTAACCCATTAGACATAGGATGGTAGATACTACTGAGAGATCGTTCAATATGTAAGGTAGACATTACCTGTGACATAGTGTCAGATATGAGTTGAGTGCCATGGTCTGACAATATTTCTCTGGGGAACCCCAAGCGAGAAAATATCAACCAAAGAGCATCTGCGATATCTGTAGTAGATATGCTCTTAAGAGGAATAGCCTCTGGCCAACGTGTGCACATATCGACACATGTAAGGATAAACTGATGTCCTCTGGCCGACTTGACCTTAAAAGGGCCAATAATATCTATGGCCATTTTCTGAAACGGCCGAATAGGAATGTCAGCAGCCTGGATAGGCGCAGCATGTCGTGGTCCTCTAGATTTGACCTCCTGACATACCTTGCATGATCGGCAGTAAATACGAATGTCCTTATTGACAAAAGGCCAAAAGAAAGCCGCAAGGACTCTCGACTTCGTACGGGCAAAACCCATATGTCCAGCACATTGCGAGTCATGAGCATGTTGTAATATTTGGACTCTCATGCTCTTGGGAACAAGAATTTGCGAATGTGCCGACGTAGTCGAATCTTGTACCATACGTACAAGTACGCCGTTTCTCATTGCAATCCAAGATTTTCTATTTGTATCCTGATTCGGATCACCTTTCTTCGCAAGAACGAAGAATTTTTTTAAAGAAGGATCTTCTTCTTGCAATTTTATGAAAGAGTCACGAGTGATTACTAAGTGACTATCTTGGCTATCAACTTCATTATCACTATTCAGTGAAGTTTCGGGTGTTTGTAGAGCTTGTGCTCTTGTAACTACTGCATTTGTAGCTTGCATGTTATTATCTTCCCAAGCAGCAATCTGCTGTGGGGTACACTCCCTAACTCCGTGAATACGACCAATAATAAGGTCCGCAATAGGATTAGGTAAGAGACAAGCATGCACATCTCCAGTAAAGAAAGGAGTGGCAATGCGAATTACAGCAGTAGGATATTTTTCTAGAGTGCCGCCAAATGTGACACATTTAATAACCCTTCCTGTAGCACAAGATGGATCTACAAGCGATTGTCTAACACCAATAGTGGTGCATCCGGAATCGAAAAGTAGTGAGACCGGAGTATCATTAACAAGACCCTTATGTAGAATTAAAGAACCCCTCCCGTCATGCGCAACAGCAGCAGGAAGAGCGGGAAGTGGGTGACCACAACTCAAAGTAGTTATGGTACCCGGTTCGAATAAAGTACTGCATTGGGGGCATTTGTTTGCTCTCTCAAAGTCAAAAGCAGAACTAGTGACAGCGTCAAAGTTTTTACTATCAACAACATGATTACAGGCTCCCTCAGTTTCCTGTTGTACAGCATTAGCCTGCTGATATCTCTTTTTTTTGTGTTGAGATCTACCCCGACTATTATTACCTCTGAAGTTATCAGAGTTATTATTATCTCTGCAGTTATTATTGTCTCTATTGTAATTGTTATACTGGTTCGAATTCCAGTTTCCACGATTACTATCATGTTCACATTGATGCGAACATCTATTTGTTTGGTTCTGAGGTCTTCGGCAGGAATAACCTCTATTACCATATCCTCTTTTGAAATGCCTATAATTATTAGGGTGATAGTAACGACCACTATCAGGTTGTCTCCAATTCTTCGAAGAAGAATCACCATGAAATTGGTTTCCATGATTTTGACAGAAATTACCGCTGCCCTTTCTATCAAAATTTTGTTGGGATCTACGAGCAAAGTTTTGACCATACGGAGCTGCCGAAGCAACTGGTAAACCTTCTTTCACCTTAGAGTTACCCATGGTTATGTGTGGGTGCGCAGTTACGTATTGGCAACAGAAATCTTCCATTTCTTTTATTGTTTTAGGTTTACGTTCATGAAGGAAAGCAAGGAAAGACTCATTGACAGACGACATGACTTTGTCTCTAAGTATTAAGTCCATAAGTCCTTCATAAGTTTTTTCCGTCTTAGATAGTTCAACCCATCGTGAGAAAGTAATGCGTATTCTTGCAATAAACTCGGAGAATTCAACTCCATTTTCAGGTAACATGTTTTTAAATTGTAGACGATAGCCGTCTTCGTTAAGCTGATATTTCTTTAACAAAGCGGCCCTGACAACCTCATAATTGCTCTTGTCAGGTTCATCCACCATATTTAATATACTTAGAGCTTTACCTGTCAGTATCCCTGATAACTGATAAACATATTTTGCTTTGTCTATGTTATGAGCTGTACATGCTTGTTCAAATCTGTCCAGATAGAACATTATGTCATCACTGGAAGGACTAAATGTTGGTAACTTAATCTTAAAAGTATCATTATTAGCCTTCCCAGAAGATGAACCCTTGTTTGAATCATTACCATTACTCATGCTCGTCAATTTCAATTTCTCCAACTCTAAAGCTAAGAGTTTTTCTTCATGTTCCATTTTTGCTTTCCTCTCATCAGACTCTCTTTGTAACTTCCTTTCTTCAGCTTGAGCCTGCATTTGAAGTCTTTCATTTTCAGCTTCTTTTTCAAGTCTTTTATTTTCAGCTTCTTTTTCAAGTCTTTTATTCTCAGCCTCTAGCTGTAGCTTTCTTTCCTCAGCTTCTGATTCCCTTTTTTGTTTTTCCATTTCCATTTGGAATCTCTTTTCATCCACCTGCATCTGCAGTTTCTTTTGTTCAGCTTCCATATGCAGTTTCTTTTGTTCAGCTTCCATTGCTTTATCATATCGAGCAGTTGCAAATTCTTCTAACTTATCACCAGTCTTCCCAAGCAATTTACCCTGCTCAATAAAGTGCTCAAATGTAGACATGTTGTCTAACATATGAGTCCAAAACCTGAAATAATTAACTAATTTATTTCAAACCTAAGTGTAACAAGTCTTAATTAAGCACTTGTATATTCACATCACCTTATATTATCCCAGTCTCTGTGGGAAACAAGTCTCCAATCAAAGAACTTGTATATGAAATATCAGCACTCAAATCTTGATCATAAGTGCACTTCTCATTCAATAGTGCACGACACTATTCATCATTCATTTATCATCAGTATAGTAGTAACAGTGCATTAGCATAGCCCATTAACTAATTACTATAACTGTAAACAATGACTATGTAAACACATGCAGAATGTAAACATTGAAAATGTAAACAATACAAACAATGTAAACAATAACAATGTAAACAATAACAAAGATCAGCAACAATACAAAAACTTTCGCAGAAATCAACTAAAAATAAAGCAGAAATTAATGAAATATCACAAAAAATGTGACGATATCTGCGATAGAATTAAACAAAATACATGACACCACAGTGTATAAACAAAAATGTTGTATGAAACTAAATTATAGACAAGAGTAGGCTAACAAATACAAACAAATCACAACAAAACTAAAGAATGTGAAATAATAACGAAAACAATATTAAAACATGTCATCACAGCTAACATAAATAGCAACAGAAGTCGCTTAGCAAATTCCAGTATCGGAAATTTGCAAACCCTACAGAAAACGCTCACAATAGACGACCTCTATGACGTGGCATAATCTAACGGAGACACCACCCAACCGAGAACCCGCTGAAATAAAAACATATAAATATACGAATAACATATAAACATATAACATATAGAATGAGATGATACACAGAAGACTCAGCAGAAGTATAAGGGCACAGTTTACATACAAAACAGGCCACTTAACTTAAAGGCTTCCAATCGTAGAACAGCAGAAAAACGGATGTCAATCAACGTCCTAAAGAGCGAAGCTCCAACGATGATGGCACATCTGAACTGCTTCCACTGCTAACACGATGGTACAAGAGCTTCTGACATACTGTGTGTTGAGTTGTTTCGGCACTTGACCTTCTAATCCAAAAGTAAGTTGATGGAAATCGGTACTTGGCCTTCTTCAGAAAACAACCCGTTTCAACCGGCACTTGACCTTCTCAAAAAACGACAGCACTGGAACCTTGACAGCAGCAACTTGCTTGACTTGCGTAAAAGATAACAGCAGTCCGAGTTATCCGGCAACATGTAACAACGCCGGGTACTGTCAAATTCTTGTTTCCGTCAAAAAATTGAAATTTTGACTTTTACCGGGCAACGCCGAGTACTTTGAAAATTTTGAAGATGTTGACTGTATTGAAGAATGTTAATTTCTTGAAGGATGCTGATGAATTCTTGTTGAAAATGAAGTGGGTAAGGGACCCCGTGTTTGCTAGTACCAGAATCAAACCAGCTTATGGCCACCAAATGATGCGTGATGCCATATGATGATGGATGGCATCCGCATGTCTGGTTTTGTGTAGTGTGTAGATGTGTTCAGTCAAAACAATGTTCATGCAACAATAACAGGGCAATCCACATAGGACGTCAGTAAACTCACGACGTATAAAGTCAATGAGTCTTGAAACAGCCGTTGACGTTTTTCTTCATTATTTATTGTGGACGCCACAGTGACAAAATGGTTACGCAAATGTGTAGGCACATCAAACAGTCATTATCACAGCAACATTCAATACAGCAATAAACGGTAGACAGCATTACAATGATGAGTCAGATGCATGTTATATTTCATAGTGCTGTAAATGTAGTCAGATGAACAACTCCATCCTTTCTATAACAGCCAGGAGATAACCAGATGTATGAGATCAGTTCACTCTCCTTAGTTTGACTTCAGCAAGACAGACACGTCTGCCGAAGTATAAATAATGTCCTCAAGAATATCCTCTAGATAATAAAGGTTTTCTAAACCTAGTTCATTTAACAAAGTAGCAAGTAATGGTCCTTGGTACATGCATCAACCGATGCAGTACAATGCAGCGACATGTGAGCTGGAAAAGAACATCTCGTGACGACGACTTTCGGAGACAGGCTATGAATCGAAATCGCTCACGACCCAAAATCGATAGAGTTAATGAAAAAGTCAATTTACCTTGCTTTCATGAAATACACAGAAATATCACGCCTCCCGACATGTGGGAAAACACTAGAGGTATTATCTCGACTAAACGAAATATCCATAAGAGGACTACACATCCCTGACAGAACAAAAATAGCGGAGATCCCCTCTTCAACGAGGCATCTCTTTCGCCATTCCAAATCGCTCACTCCCACTCGTGGTGGGCGGAAACCGATCGACAAAACAACAAGACAAGTCATGCGCAGTCCAGCGCAAAAATGACCACAGCTCAAAAGTTAACTGCATTCGATACCAACGCGAGAAGACAAATGCTTACCGAGAAAAGTGACTATAAATTACAAGCAGTTGTTGCCCTTGCGTTATAAAACAGATATTGAAATAAAACGATGTTGCGAGAATTTATCACGCAACATATCACCACCTCCTCCCGATAAAAAAAAAATGTGGAACATATTTTTTTTTCAATATCAAAGAGCAAGCGATAAGCGGCTCAAAACGCACGAATTATGCGCTGATAATTAACTAAATTGCCAAACATGAGGCTAATTATAGAGTGTCTAGTGAGGATATACCTCAACAGAAAAATAAATATGTCTCAAAAAATATTCACATCGGGGAGGTGTCACCAACACACATCACGTTAGCATGTAAACACAATATACGTATGCAAGTTACTATAATCATCATTAAACAGCATACTCTAATATTGTCTTTAAAAATGGATGTACAAATCTGATAGGAAAATTTAAATAGTACATTCTTTGACATGTAATGACATAAGTACATAGTAAAGTTAAACTACATGACGATCCAGGACATATGCTCTGGTATTCCGAGGGTAAGTACACAATCTAGAACTCGTAAGGTAAGTCCTCAGCTCAACAATGACATTCTGAGAAAGTACAAGCAATATAATGCTAATTAATAACTAATATGCTTCATAAGGTACAATACATTATTAATAATTGTGGCTGTTTAGTAAACTAACGGCCCTTATATTAACTACTCAGTCCTCCTCTATCATCTTAAAAAACGAACAGAAGAAGATGACAACAAAGCACGATAGTGTGTACATATAGAGTAAGTACAGATGTGCTAATCTATTGTAGAAATATAGGTGTGTTATGACTCTGTAATATATGGAAATATAGAACAGAAGTATTAGTTGGAGTCATGTGGGCATCTAGACAAAATGTCAGCCATCACATTATCAGCACCACGGATAGCTCGTACCGTGAAGTGAAAAGGTTGAAGAGCTATAGCATATCGAGTGGATCTCGAACTCTTCAAATTCTTAGTCTGAATAGCTGTAAGAGCTTTCTGATCAGTCTCTAGAATGAAATGTGCGCCCAGGAGGAATCTTTGTAGCTTTAGAATTGACCAAACCATCGCTAACAACTCACGGTCTAAAACCGAGTAGTTCCTCTCTGCCGCATTTAGTTTTCTAGAAATGTACATAACAGGATGCAGAATATTTGCATATTCTTGCATCAGTGCTGCTCCAATCCCAGTGGATGAAGCATCACTCCGAAGAACAAAAGTCCTATCAAGAGTAGGTAATCTTAAGATGGGAGGAGAAGAAAATATATTCTTGATTTGGTCTAGTGAAGATTGGCATTCTTCAGACCAACGGACCAGATTAGGCGAACCTTTCTTCAACAATGTTGAGAGAGGTGCCATGATCGAAGATAAATTTGGAATAAATCTCCCATAAAATTGAATTAAACCTAAGAGACTCCTAACTTGTTTCTTCGTTTTAGGAACAGAGATGTTCAGTATTTTGGAAGTATTGTGGTCTTCTGTCTTCAAGAGACCATGACCAACACGATGACCCAGGAAAGAGATTTCACCAAAACCAACAAAAGCTTTAGAAGGTTTTGCTGTCAAATTATTCTCACGTAGAGTGGACAGTAAGTCATATAACCCTAAATAGTGATCTTCCCAGGTATCACTGAAGAGACAGATGTCATCTAAGTATGCGATGACATCCGAACGATGTGACAGAATTCGACGCATCATGCGAACGAAAGTGGCAGGGGCGTTCATGAGACCAAAAGGCATAACATTCCATTGAAATAGACCCCTAGGTGTAGAAAAAGCAGTAAGAGGTTTGGCATGCTCTGCTAAAGGCACTTGCCAATAACCTTTAGACAAGTCAAGTTTAGTGAAGAATCTAGAATTAGAAAGTCTAATCAGTAGATCTTCTAACAAAGGCATCGGTTCAGCGTCGAACTTTGTGACCTGATTCAATTTGCGATAATCAACGCAAATTCGTATGTTCTTATCCTTCTTCCGGACAATAACCATGGAAGAAGAATATGGTGAAGTCGATGGTTCAATTATATTTAATTGAATCATTTCATCCAATTCCTTTTCCACTTGCGACTGAAAGTGTATAGGAATAGGATACGGCCTAACCCTAATTGGATTATTGTCGGTAAGAATTATGTCATGTTCTATGACATCTGTGTGTCCAGGAATGTCAGTGAGAACATCCTGAAATGTTTGTAACATCGACAAGTCTCGTCGATGTTCGTCACCAGAAAGATTAGGAGAAACAGAAACGTTTTTCCAAGATTCCGTGGAATGTAATGGAACCACTGGAAGGGGAAGATTGACATCAGAGAAGGTAGCTTCCTCATCCTGAATGACAGACAGGGATGAATAATGACCGTGAGGTGCAGGAGCATCATCCGTTGCCTGGAAAATAGGCAGCAAATAGTCCGGACGTTCGTGAAATTCCGAAAGCATGTTTATGTGGAAAGTTTTATGCTTTCCATCAATATCGACCACATAGTCAACATCGGAAATCCGAGAGACTATTGCATACGGACCTTTCCATGCAATAAGAAGTCTATTTTCCCTACTGGGGAGTAGGACGAATGCTTTGTCACCTGGACAAAGTTGTCGTAGACATCTATTCTTGTTAGCAAACTGCCTTGCCTTCTCTTTAGCAATTTCTGATGAAGCAGTTGCTAGCTTACATGCCTCAATGATCTTTTGTCTAAGAGCAATGACATACTCATATGAGGATTGAGTTTCATCGCTAATATCATCGGCAGTGATGAGATCGTGTAATAAAGACATAGGGCCGCGTGGACGCGCGCCAAAGACAAGTTCGAAGGGAGAAAATCCTGTGTGTTCATTAGGGACTTCTCTATAGGCAAAGAGAGCCGCGGGCAAAACCCTGTCCCAATCTTGAGGATGATCTTCAGTTATCTTACCAAGCAAAGTCTTGAGCGTTCTATTCAGACGCTCAACTAACCCATTAGACATAGGATGGTAGATACTACTGAGAGATCGTTCAATATGTAAGGTAGACATTACCTGTGACATAGTGTCAGATATGAGTTGAGTGCCATGGTCTGACAATATTTCTCTGGGGAACCCCAAGCGAGAAAATATCAACCAAAGAGCATCTGCGATATCTGTAGTAGATATGCTCTTAAGAGGAATAGCCTCTGGCCAACGTGTGCACATATCGACACATGTAAGGATAAACTGATGTCCTCTGGCCGACTTGACCTTAAAAGGGCCAATAATATCTATGGCCATTTTCTGAAACGGCCGAATAGGAATGTCAGCAGCCTGGATAGGCGCAGCATGTCGTGGTCCTCTAGATTTGACCTCCTGACATACCTTGCATGATCGGCAGTAAATACGAATGTCCTTATTGACAAAAGGCCAAAAGAAAGCCGCAAGGACTCTCGACTTCGTACGGGCAAAACCCATATGTCCAGCACATTGCGAGTCATGAGCATGTTGTAATATTTGGACTCTCATGCTCTTGGGAACAAGAATTTGCGAATGTGCCGACGTAGTCGAATCTTGTACCATACGTACAAGTACGCCGTTTCTCATTGCAATCCAAGATTTTCTATTTGTATCCTGATTCGGATCACCTTTCTTCGCAAGAACGAAGAATTTTTTTAAAGAAGGATCTTCTTCTTGCAATTTTATGAAAGAGTCACGAGTGATTACTAAGTGACTATCTTGGCTATCAACTTCATTATCACTATTCAGTGAAGTTTCGGGTGTTTGTAGAGCTTGTGCTCTTGTAACTACTGCATTTGTAGCTTGCATGTTATTATCTTCCCAAGCAGCAATCTGCTGTGGGGTACACTCCCTAACTCCGTGAATACGACCAATAATAAGGTCCGCAATAGGATTAGGTAAGAGACAAGCATGCACATCTCCAGTAAAGAAAGGAGTGGCAATGCGAATTACAGCAGTAGGATATTTTTCTAGAGTGCCGCCAAATGTGACACATTTAATAACCCTTCCTGTAGCACAAGATGGATCTACAAGCGATTGTCTAACACCAATAGTGGTGCATCCGGAATCGAAAAGTAGTGAGACCGGAGTATCATTAACAAGACCCTTATGTAGAATTAAAGAACCCCTCCCGTCATGCGCAACAGCAGCAGGAAGAGCGGGAAGTGGGTGACCACAACTCAAAGTAGTTATGGTACCCGGTTCGAATAAAGTACTGCATTGGGGGCATTTGTTTGCTCTCTCAAAGTCAAAAGCAGAACTAGTGACAGCGTCAAAGTTTTTACTATCAACAACATGATTACAGGCTCCCTCAGTTTCCTGTTGTACAGCATTAGCCTGCTGATATCTCTTTTTTTTGTGTTGAGATCTACCCCGACTATTATTACCTCTGAAGTTATCAGAGTTATTATTATCTCTGCAGTTATTATTGTCTCTATTGTAATTGTTATACTGGTTCGAATTCCAGTTTCCACGATTACTATCATGTTCACATTGATGCGAACATCTATTTGTTTGGTTCTGAGGTCTTCGGCAGGAATAACCTCTATTACCATATCCTCTTTTGAAATGCCTATAATTATTAGGGTGATAGTAACGACCACTATCAGGTTGTCTCCAATTCTTCGAAGAAGAATCACCATGAAATTGGTTTCCATGATTTTGACAGAAATTACCGCTGCCCTTTCTATCAAAATTTTGTTGGGATCTACGAGCAAAGTTTTGACCATACGGAGCTGCCGAAGCAACTGGTAAACCTTCTTTCACCTTAGAGTTACCCATGGTTATGTGTGGGTGCGCAGTTACGTATTGGCAACAGAAATCTTCCATTTCTTTTATTGTTTTAGGTTTACGTTCATGAAGGAAAGCAAGGAAAGACTCATTGACAGACGACATGACTTTGTCTCTAAGTATTAAGTCCATAAGTCCTTCATAAGTTTTTTCCGTCTTAGATAGTTCAACCCATCGTGAAAGTAATGCGTATTCTTGCAATAAACTCGGAGAATTCAACTCCATTTTCAGGTAACATGTTTTTAAATTGTAGACGATAGCCGTCTTCGTTAAGCTGATATTTCTTTAACAAAGCGGCCCTGACAACCTCATAATTGCTCTTGTCAGGTTCATCCACCATATTTAATATACTTAGAGCTTTACCTGTCAGTATCCCTGATAACTGATAAACATATTTTGCTTTGTCTATGTTATGAGCTGTACATGCTTGTTCAAATCTGTCCAGATAGAACATTATGTCATCACTGGAAGGACTAAATGTTGGTAACTTAATCTTAAAAGTATCATTATTAGCCTTCCCAGAAGATGAACCCTTGTTTGAATCATTACCATTACTCATGCTCGTCAATTTCAATTTCTCCAACTCTAAAGCTAAGAGTTTTTCTTCATGTTCCATTTTTGCTTTCCTCTCATCAGACTCTCTTTGTAACTTCCTTTCTTCAGCTTGAGCCTGCATTTGAAGTCTTTCATTTTCAGCTTCTTTTTCAAGTCTTTTATTTTCAGCTTCTTTTTCAAGTCTTTTATTCTCAGCCTCTAGCTGTAGCTTTCTTTCCTCAGCTTCTGATTCCCTTTTTTGTTTTTCCATTTCCATTTGGAATCTCTTTTCATCCACCTGCATCTGCAGTTTCTTTTGTTCAGCTTCCATATGCAGTTTCTTTTGTTCAGCTTCCATTGCTTTATCATATCGAGCAGTTGCAAATTCTTCTAACTTATCACCAGTCTTCCCAAGCAATTTACCCTGCTCAATAAAGTGCTCAAATGTAGACATGTTGTCTAACATATGAGTCCAAAACCTGAAATAATTAACTAATTTATTTCAAACCTAAGTGTAACAAGTCTTAATTAAGCACTTGTATATTCACATCACCTTATATTATCCCAGTCTCTGTGGGAAACAAGTCTCCAATCAAAGAACTTGTATATGAAATATCAGCACTCAAATCTTGATCATAAGTGCACTTCTCATTCAATAGTGCACGACACTATTCATCATTCATTTATCATCAGTATAGTAGTAACAGTGCATTAGCATAGCCCATTAACTAATTACTATAACTGTAAACAATGACTATGTAAACACATGCAGAATGTAAACATTGAAAATGTAAACAATACAAACAATGTAAACAATAACAATGTAAACAATAACAAAGATCAGCAACAATACAAAAACTTTCGCAGAAATCAACTAAAAATAAAGCAGAAATTAATGAAATATCACAAAAAATGTGACGATATCTGCGATAGAATTAAACAAAATACATGACACCACAGTGTATAAACAAAAATGTTGTATGAAACTAAATTATAGACAAGAGTAGGCTAACAAATACAAACAAATCACAACAAAACTAAAGAATGTGAAATAATAACGAAAACAATATTAAAACATGTCATCACAGCTAACATAAATAGCAACAGAAGTCGCTTAGCAAATTCCAGTATCGGAAATTTGCAAACCCTACAGAAAACGCTCACAATAGACGACCTCTATGACGTGGCATAATCTAACGGAGACACCACCCAACCGAGAACCCGCTGAAATATAAACATATAAATATACGAATAACATATAAACATATAACATATAGAATGAGATGATACACAGAAGACTCAGCAGAAGTATAAGGGCACAGTTTACATACAAACAGGCCACTTAACTTAAAGGCTTCCAATCGTAGAACAGCAGAAAAACGGATGTCAATCAACGTCCTAAAGAGCGAAGCTCCAACGATGATGGCACATCTGAACTGCTTCCACTGCTAACACGATGGTACAAGAGCTTCTGACATACTGTGTGTTGAGTTGTTTCGGCACTTGACCTTCTAATCCAAAAGTAAGTTGATGGAAATCGGTACTTGGCCTTCTTCAGAAAACAACCCGTTTCAACCGGCACTTGACCTTCTCAAAAAACGACAGCACTGGAACCTTGACAGCAGCAACTTGCTTGACTTGCGTAAAAGATAACAGCAGTCCGAGTTATCCGGCAACATGTAACAACGCCGGGTACTGTCAAATTCTTGTTTCCGTCAAAAAATTGAAATTTTGACTTTTACCGGGCAACGCCGAGTACTTTGAAAATTTTGAAGATGTTGACTGTATTGAAGAATGTTAATTTCTTGAAGGATGCTGATGAATTCTTGTTGAAAATGAAGTGGGTAAGGGACCCCGTGTTTGCTAGTACCAGAATCAAACCAGCTTATGGCCACCAAATGATGCGTGATGCCATATGATGATGGATGGCATCCGCATGTCTGGTTTTGTGTAGTGTGTAGATGTGTTCAGTCAAAACAATGTTCATGCAACAATAACAGGGCAATCCACATAGGACGTCAGTAAACTCACGACGTATAAAGTCAATGAGTCTTGAAACAGCCGTTGACGTTTTTCTTCATTATTTATTGTGGACGCCACAGTGACAAAATGGTTACGCAAATGTGTAGGCACATCAAACAGTCATTATCACAGCAACATTCAATACAGCAATAAACGGTAGACAGCATTACAATGATGAGTCAGATGCATGTTATATTTCATAGTGCTGTAAATGTAGTCAGATGAACAACTCCATCCTTTTCTATAACAGCCAGGAGATAACCAGATGTATGAGATCAGTTCACTCTCCTTAGTTTGACTTCAGCAAGACAGACACGTCTGCCGAAGTATAAATAATGTCCTCAAGAATATCCTCTAGATAATAAAGGTTTTCTAAACCTAGTTCATTTAACAAAGTAGCAAGTAATGGTCCTTGGTACATGCATCAACCGATGCAGTACAATGCAGCGACATGTGAGCTGGGAAAGAACATCTCGTGACGACGACTTTCGGAGACAGGCTATGAATCGAAATCGCTCACGACCCAAAATCGATAGAGTTAATGAAAAAGTCAATTTACCTTGCTTTCATGAAATACACAGAAATATCACGCCTCCCGACATGTGGGAAAACACTAGAGGTATTATCTCGACTAAACGAAATATCCATAAGAGGACTACACATCCCTGACAGAACAAAAATAGCGGAGATCCCCTCTTCAACGAGGCATCTCTTTCGCCATTCCAAATCGCTCACTCCCACTAGTGGTGGGCGGAAACCGATCGACAAAACAACAAGACAAGTCATGCGCAGTCCAGCGCAAAAATGACCACAGCTCAAAAGTTAACTGCATTCGATACCAACGCGAGAAGACAAATGCTTACCGAGAAAAGTGACTATAAATTACAAGCAGTTGTTGCAAGGGTCATGGTTGTTGAGGTAGGTGCAAGAGGTCTAATGGCTGTCTCAATGCATGATCTACTGAAACTTTTGGGTTTGAAAGGCCAGTCAAGAACAAAGGACACTTAAAAGACTCAGTGAAACTGCGGAAAGGGCATCATGCTGGCTGTGGAACAACCGCAACAGGCTAAGGAATTCAGGACAGTAATTTATTTTAAACATAACGGTTACTTTCACAATTGCCTCCAGCTGGCAGTCAACCAAGGTGGAGCGGGTTAAATTCTCTGCACAAGACAACAAGAGGCTGACACTTGGGAGTCATGACCCAAGAGGGCCCGCCCCTGCTTGCCCCCCGAGATTATAAGGGAGATTAAGGGGTCGAAACATTTGATCGACGGGTGACCACTTTTGATGATCAGATTACCTCCTGTTGATCGCTCTGTATAGAGTTTCCTATCATACAAATATCTTTCGATATAAAACTTTAGATTATCACATAGAATGATATATTGATAAACTTTAGTCTGTCGCATAGAACGAACATCTGGAAATAAACATTATACTGTTTGTACAAAGATCTCTTGACATTTTCTCTGTATATAGGGCAATCGTCACAAAATAGCAAAAGTACGTAAGAAAGCAAATTATAGACTATACATTTTTTTTTCAATCGGAGGCATGAACTATATACCTGCAGGAGTGTGCTGAACGATATACTATTATGTATATCAATTAATATTCACTAATGCAATTTCCTAACATTTCTTACTTAAACATTACAATGGTGATATAATTAATTCTTAGTTTTGTCGGGATAATTAATTTTATATTGTAGAGAAATGTTTAGCCAACTTGTTAGGTTGCTTTGAATCGTAAAATCCCGTTTCATTGCAACATCTCCGGAAATAAAGAAGCTGACATACAGGAAAACGAAGGTGGAAAACTACCTCAACCTGATAAAAGTGTAACTGTGAGAGACAAAGAGTTTACCAGAACGAGATACAAAAACGAATGGGAAGCAGAGCACCCAGGCCACACACAAAATAATGCATATTACCAGCTCAGCAGAAGAGAACAAGTGGTAATCTTCTGACTTCGTACAGACCACAACAGATTGGGATACCACCTATTTAACAAGCTAAAGATGTCAACTACCAATGCGTGTGACTGAGGCACCAGTAAAATTACTGCTGAACATATGCATTTAGATATACCCAACATATGAGGAACAGAGAAAGTACAAGTGATAGTAAAGTTGTAGAAAGTGGTCTAAGGGACGTTACCGATAGAAGAAATGTCGAGTAGAGTAGTAGTGAGTTATAATCAGAGAGGAGCCTTTTAATGTAGGAGATTAGGACAATGAAAATAGGTCACATGACTACCTGTTGTAGAATCTATGATAGGAAACTCTTTACAGAGCGATACAACAGGTGGCAATCTGATCATCAGAAGAAGTCCCCTCGTCGAACAATTGTTTGGGCCCTGTATATTCCTTTACACTCTGGGGGAGGGGAGGGGGGGTGGGGGGAGGCGTTCCCACTCTGGTCATGACTCCCAAGTGTCTCAGCCTCCTGTTGTCTTGTATCGAAAATGTACCCATTTCACTTTGGTAGCAACTTTAAAATCCACAACTCCGCCAGCCGTGGAGGCTATTGTGAAAGTAACTAAGAGAAGACAGATTATTCCGTTCGTTCCGTCGCACACCACGATTAGGGACAGACCCTGACACACCTGCGCGAAGCCGACGAGGCTAGCCACTGTGCGCTAGCAACTGAAATTATTTGCCAACACCTCTTATAATACACGCCGCGTGTTGCCCGTCAGTCACAGCCCTTTCACCAGTACACCGAAAAACTCAACGTATTGTGGACTTAAAACAATTTCTGGTGTTTTCTGTACCGCAGAGTTTACTGTCACGAGTTCCATCTATAAATAGAGAAGGGAAGCCATTTTTAAGTTTCTTCCTTCTCCAATCTGCAGTTGTGTGTAGTGCTCTAAGATAATAAAATAATCTACGATATGTGATAGAGACTTAGAAGCTTTAACAGATTGTCACAACCTATGTGGGGTTGTGAGTCTTGTGGGAAACAGAAGACTTTTTAAAGCTGTAATCAATGAATCTAAAACGAGGTAGACTAAGATGAGCATGGAGAAAAACAACGTCAAACAACTATATTTGTGATGGTATGTAGAATCTCGTTAATTAAGAAGAAAAGTGCCGAACATGAACTTCCTCGTGCCTTCCCCGTGCAAGTATTGACACACGAAAGCCAGGTGCGGGAGAGCCAATGCCAGTGAGCATAGAGTAGTGAATCAAAGAACGCCGTGATAGACAATGGTAGTGTTTTGGGAAAGATCTACATTCTCTGGTAGAGCACTGTCACGAAATGGCTGTCCCTGTCCTTTTGTGTGATCTCTCACACCTTCAGCCCTCCGGCAGTAAACTTCTTTTCTTCATATTGCTTCATTATTCACTTGTTATTTGGAATTTCATTTTGCCCTTTCATTCATTTTACTCTTTATGCTGGACAAAGCATGGGGAAAGTCTCTAACACGCCACTCCCTTATGGCAGTATTTGCTACGGGAGTAATTCTTATCTTATTGTGTCGCATTCACGCTTCACGAAGACGTGTTAAGTTACGCCAGGTTATTAGACGGTCAGCGACAATATTTTATCGCATAATCTGTCTGACCATCTTTTCAAGCGACGGTGCTTGTTTATTCAAGCTGTGTTGGGCAGGAGTGTTAAATAGAACCAGATTTGTTTGTCTGGCGAAACACATATGGCGAGCGACCATCCCTGAGTCATTACGCCAGAAACACATGGTCACAATATTGTGATGGACAGAGGTACGGCCGGAAGTCTTATATAACGATATCTTCTTCTTCATTCACCCTCAGATGTCAACTTGAATAAGTTCACAGAAAGCAGTGGTCAGCCTGAGGCTGTTGATATCTCCGTAGATTTTCTCCAGGAATGGTACTGGTGATGGCCATATGCGTTTTCTCTGTTCATCATATGTTGGGCACATTTGATGCAGATGTTCGGCAGTCATTTTATCGGTGCAATAGTCACACTCATCAGTAGTTCCTATCTTTAATTTGTCATCAGAAGATGGGGGTGGAGGAGTCTTCCTGAACTTAAGCAATGGCACACAAAAAAATATAGCAGTCGCAACAGGGACATTTTCAAGTAACTTCAGAGCAGATGCAGAGGCCTTAAAAACTGCATCAGAAATTCGAATGACAGAAGAAAGCTCAGAGAGACCAGTAGCTATTTTCTCAGATGCGCTGTCAGTGATTACAACGCTAAAAAGTCAAAGTAATGCTGAACTGGATGACCTAAGAGTAACACTTCACAGACTATGTCAGCAGTACAAAAGAGTCGTGATACAGTGGATCCCTTCTCACTGCAACATCCCTGGAAATGAAGAGGCTGACAGATTGGCAAAGGAAGGGGGAAAACTTCCTCAACTTGACACAAATATAACCTATGAGGAGTCCAAGAGTTTTATCAAGCGCAGGTACAGGCACAAGTGGGAAGAAGAGCATCCAGGCCACACACAAAATGATCCGTATTACCAGCTCAGCAGAAGTCAACAAGTGGTAATCTTCAGACTTCGCACAGGTCATAACAGATTGAGATACCATCTATTCAAAAAATGTAACGATATGACATCATAGTTGTAAGAGGCCACGCGGGTATATTAAATTTAATATTTTTCAAATACGCGTGGGATGAGTAATGATAAACAAACCGACCCCTCTAGTGCTAAGAGAGCGATTGGTTCGCCAGAATCAATAATGAATTTGATTGGAACATTCAGCGGAAACCCAGCTGGATTTGAACTTGGAAAATGAGAGATATACTCTAACAAACTCGGAGTCACAGCACACAGACAGACTGCATCGCAACGTCAACTAAACACCTCCTAAAAGCTAGAGGAAAGAGGATAGGACTTATAAGTCCACAACTATAAGTACCAGATCGTGTATTGGGCAACTTTGGAATTCACGAGTAAACCAGCAATTTTAAAACAAGACTGGAAACTTGGGAATTTTATCACAAGTCATAGAGGAATTAAACCAAGTTTTCCCAGGCCAGGAATTTGCAGAACACCAGCCGTCAGAGGAATTAACTCTGATTTCCCAGACCAAGTCATTCTTCTTCTTCTGCTTCTCTTTCTTTGATCCTTAGCCGCCGACCGTCAAAGCAGTCAGTGGCCATCACGCCTGGTGGCGTCTTGTAGGGCAAGAACAAATTGATTCAACTTTGCTCGGTCGGTGGCCATCCTTCGTGCAGTGCCCCAACTCTGGTTCATTCTTTGCATCTCAACCTCCACAGTCCTCCGCCAAGTTGTTTTTGGTCGGCCTCTCTTTCGTTTTCCTTCAGGGGTCCATAGCATAGAAGTCTCTTCTGAGAACATGGCCAACCAAGCTCCAGCGTCTGCTAGCTATGATGGTGTGCATGTCCTCTTGCTTGCTCCAAGTAAGCAGATCTTGGTTGGTGATGGTATTCGGCCAAAAGATTCGGAGAATTTTTCTTAGGCATGTTGTGTGAAAAGAGGACAATTTCGACATTTCCTTCTTTGTAACTCTCCAGCATTCCGCACCATAGAGAAGCACAGAAAGCACACAGCTATGATATAATCTTAGTTTTGTGCTTGTGCTGTACTGAGAGGACTTCCAGATGTTGTTTAGACTAAAACAGGCTGTTCTTGCTTTGTTCATTCTGTTGTTGATGTCTTACTGATATGGGCTCAGGGTTGCTCACATTGAGCGTCATGACCTCTGTCTTCTTTAGATTGATGTTCAAGCCCACCTGCTGGCTATACTTATTAAGTCTATCCGTTTTTTCCTGGATGTGTTGATGTGAATGTGCTAGATCTTCCAAAGTAGAAAATGTAGTCCATCTTATTCCTCTTGGACTGCTCTCTATTGTCTGGCGCATCACCCAGTCTATGACTGTTAAAAATAGAGTGGTTGATAAGGGGCATCCCTGTCGTACTCCTGTCTTCATTTCAAACGTTAGGTTTGCTCTGCCCAACGCTACACGTAAAGTTGGCATAGAGGCTTTTTATGATTAACACTATGCAGCTTGGAATTCCATAAGCCGTCAGTATTTTCCATAAACTGTCCCTATGTATACTGTCAAAAGCCTTTTCAAAATCAACGAAATTAATGTACAGCTGTCTTTTCCATTCTGAGCACTGCTCTATAATGTTCCTGAGGGTAAATATATGATCTACACATCTTCTGTTCTTTCTAAATCCTGCTTGTTCTTTCCTCACTTGAAATTCGCTGCATAATTAACCTGCCCAGTATTTTGCTGGGAACTGAGAGAAGAGTTTTTCCTCTCCAATTATTGCAGTTTGCAAGATCTCCCTTCTTGGGCAATTTGACAATTATTCCTTTGTTCCACTCCATTGGTGTTGTCCCTGTTTTCCAGACTTGTGCAAATAGTGGTTCTAATAGTTCTGCTGCTAGCTCAGGGTCTGTGAACACCAGCCGTCAGAGGAATTAACTCTAATGTCCAGACCTACGTGATTTGAAGCTTCTAATACAGAGCTGTGTCCATCCTAAAGTTGTGCAAGGAGAGTAGTAAATTCCCAATTTAGGGGTTAGTGTAAACAGTTTATTTACTAATGTAAATTCTACAGGTTTCTTGCTAAGTTGTTATATATATGAGACTGGCAGCCTCACCATGCGAAAATAGTATATGCATGAACCACTACTGCAAGAGCTAGTGATTGTTTCTGACTAGTCGTGCGGAAAACCCGACATCAGAGCGACCCCAGACTCCGACGGGAGTAGCGACGAATAATGAGCGATAATTACATCACATGTACCTAAGGTGTAACCTACTATCTTGTGAGATTTATGTACCTTTTTTAATTGTAATTCAGGCAGATCATTATTCACGCAATTTCCATGTTAACACCCAGAAGGATATTGGTGAATTTTCATCATATTCCCTGAGTTACATTGTGTGCTCGGGAATTTAATTCTTCTTAGAGGTTAACATTGGTGGGTGGAGCGCATGACAATGGGTCTGTTAGTTTGCGGCGAACAAATGTACTTAGCAGAAGGCATTTGTTTTTCTATTTGTCACAGTTCGTGATTAAAAGCCAGCATACGAAGCTGAAAGACGAAGAGTTTTAAGCTAAAAGCAGGGAATCCTCTTCATCACACCCGTTGAGCGGAGAAGGGCCCTGAGCACCGAAGAACTAACTACACCACCGAGACAGGACTTATCTGGGGTTAAGTCTTTTGTGTAAACAGGCACCAACAAAATACGGACATTATTAACGCTCTACCAAAACCTCAATGAGGAAAAAATTAATTACAATTTCACGCCATCTTTCCATATTTATTTTAACGTGTTGAACTAATTGACTATTACATTTGTTGTATGTTATTTTAAACTAAACAAATAATTATTTATTCAGTCATTAGAAGTATGAAAGCAAACGTATGAGCGAAAATATTTAATAATCGTATATATATATATATATATATATATATATATATATATATATATATATATATATATATATATATATATATATATATATATATATATATATATACGAGGGAAAGTCAAAAAGTAATGCCTCCTATTTTTTATGTATGTAAATAATGCATCGGTGTGCAATTTGTAAATTTAGCAGGATTCCTCAAACACTCTTCTGCACTGTATAGCATTACCAACCTGTTTCAGTAACAGGTGGCACCACTGTAACAGTTTAAAAATGGCTGCCAAAGACGTTCGGTTAAAACAACGTTATGTCATAGAATTCCTCAATGCTGAAGGCGAGACCCCAATTCGCATCCACGAACGTTTGAAGAATGTTTATGGAGATTCAACAGTGGATGTTAACACTGTCCGACGTTGGGTACATCGTTGTGACGAAGCTGAAGTAGGTCAATCCTCAATGGCTGACGCAAAGCAGACTGACCATCCGTCTACCGCAGTGACTCCACACAACATTCATCGAGTTGATGGCATCATTCGTGGTGACCGTCGGGTAACACTGGATGAACTTTCTTCGATGTTGTCCATTAGTAAAGGCAGTGTCCAGAACATCATTAAAGTCCTGGGTTATTCAAAAGTTTGTGCACGGTGGGTACCCAGAATGTTGACAGACAGACATAAAGAAAGAAGGAAAACCATAGCCATCAACCTCCTGCACCGTTACGAAACTGAAGGAGAAGAGTTTTTATCGAATATTGTGGCAGGTGATGAGACTTGGGTTCATTTTTTTAACCAGAATCCAAGAGGCAGTCAATGGAATGGCATCACACAACATCGCCGACAAGAAAGAAGTTAAAAAGTTCACCATCTGTAGGGAAAGTTATGGCCTTCGTGTTTTGGGATGAGAAGGGTGTGATTCTTCTCGACTTCTTGGAACAGGGACACACGATGAATGCAGACCGTTATATTGAAACTTTGAAGAAGCTTAGAGGTCGTCTTCGGCGACTTTACCCATTAAAAGATCAGAGAACTGCACTACAGTTGCACGAGAATGCCACGGCACAAACCGCTAAACGCACCATTGATGCGATTGCAAA
>JAMPIV010018553.1:150000-403298 GCA_024509875.1 Oreohelix idahoensis
TTTCTGTGCAAACGAAAATAGATAAGGAAAATTATTAAGTATGAGCGTGTAAGTGGATTTAGATTTAAATTTTTTTTTTTAAATCAACAATGTATAAGGTAAATTTATATTAAAACAATGAAAAATTAAATTTTTCATGACGGAAATCTTCTTCATCTGGCATACCCTCTGGAGCAGGCGATTATACGTGTCCACAACTCCCAGTCTCCAGGACCGTTTATCAAATCTGTGGATGACATTTTGAATTGCGTGATGTCAGGCTGTCCAATATCTTATCTGTTTGTCGTCCTCGATTCCTTTTTCCTTCAATATTTCATTTTGTTACAAACTAAATTCGGCTGTCCCCTTTTTCATAACCTTCCTGATGTGAGTGAATAACTTCCTTCTAATGAGAGTAATAAACTTTCATTGCTTACTGGTTCCGTTCTGGACTTAATGCTTAATTAGTTTATCTGAACATGGTTTTCTCAAAATTCTTTTAGAAACCACATCTCTGTGGCTTTAAAAGATGTTCCTGTTTGTCTATTAATTGTCCATGAGTCACTTCCACATAATTGGACTGGCACTTTGAAATACCAAACATCTATATTTATTACTTCCACTGACAAAGATTCGAACACATGCGCTCGCTTTGATGAAAGCTGTTTTACCTGGGTTATTCTGTTGTTCATCTCAGCGATGTATCTTCCATTTGATGTTATTGATGTGCTTCTGTGTTTGAAGTTATTGACGTGTTTCAAGAATGTCCCCACGTACTTTGATGGAACATTCTGAAGATGCCATTTTCTTGGATCTGACTATCACTTCTGTGAATTTCCTTTTCAGGCTAAAGCCTTAATTTTTACAATGTATCACTATTTGCTAGGCGGACTGTATTGTCAACGTGTCTCAAGTTATATTTGTCATAGTCAACAATATGGTTTGTGTGTATTGTTTGTTTCATTCCCGGGGATTTGAGATTTCACTAATTTTCCCTTTTGTTATTCAAGGTAGTGTCCAGTGCTTTCTTGTAAACCGAGTGGACTACGCCAACTCAGCACGCTCTGAATTCCGTAAAATACACCAGTCCTGCTAAATGGCTGGGTAATGTAATGCGACGAGCTGGAGAATCCTCTACGCTAAAGACATCCTTGCGAAAAGTCCCTGCCTTGCTACCCGAGCTGGGAAGGTCTGTCACGGGAGCACCACGCGCAGCTTTGTGCGGGTGCGTACGCCGTTAATGTGGCCACAAAAGCTGAACAGACAGTCGAAAAGACATGGTGTCAACCTGACACTGTACGGACACAGGAGCCGATCAGACGTGAGGCCACTGCTTTGCTGCTTGAGCTGGGAGGGCCTTTTGCTGGGATTACAACACGCAGCCTTCGAGACAACGTCCGTCAGTTAATATGGATCTCAGTACACAGAAAGAAGTGACCTGACACCACCACCTTAATAATGGTATATTATTATCTTATACAATATATAATCACGTGCCGTCTCCACACTTAAAGCTGGCTGTAATAGATCGTCACGTTTTATGTAAACCCCCCCCCCCCCCCCCCCGGCCTTGATTTTACGTGGTAACAAACTATTTTCTGGCTCCACATTGTAGTTACCTGCCAGCTTTTAGCGCGGTTGTTCTCTTGCACGTTTATCTAAGTTTTCCCACCCATTCTGGTTTTCAGTAAATTGTTCCATCTTTTTATGTTTCAATTGTTGTTGTTGTATTCTGTTATTGATCCATTAGCGTTTGGGCTCTCGCCGTTCAGCTCAGTGCCATGTAGTGGCATCTGCATAACATCATCATGGCATTGTGACGCTCAGGTGCGTGCGGATTTCCTACCCAAACCGGGTAGAAGTGTACTGTACCAGATCTAGAAGAGATAAAGTGGGTGTTTCTGCGTCTCCCTGAGATATGTAGCCAAGGTAGGGTTTACAGTGCTCATTCCCCGCCACCAAATTGTCTGCTAGTTATGCCGAGTTCTGCCTAGGCTTTAGACGCATGTCCAAAAGGATCGTCTTGTCCTGAGTCTTTGTGCCTTTACGATGGGTTCATGTCTTCAGGAAGTAGTGCATACTCGTTCCCACTCATTAAGACTTGTTTAGTATCAACCTGCTCCTTCCCAGCCACAGAGGGTGTATACGGTGTTAGAGTACCGAGTTTATCATTGAGGTTTTCTCCTCTTGATCCAATGTGTTTATATTTCAATACAATTTTATTTAGCTAAATTTCATCTTCCAAGTTTACTTCTGTTTCATTTCCATTTTGTCCAGGACCGCTACATGTGTCAGCGTTTTCTCATGAATCTCATTGTGTGCTTCATTTTATGGATCTTGGTTCTTCTCTTTCTGCATACCGAAATGTGTAGCCAGAAGTGGGGACAAAAACTGCAAAAGCAAGCAAACAGTTGTTATTGTTGTTACTGTTAAACATAATCGAGGTCATTGCACTCCGGGCAAACCCATAGGTCTTCAGTCTCCCTCAGCAAATGTCGAAGGGTATGAATGCTAATTGTTCCAATTACGCGCTGGTTGTATACACGCAGGATGCATCCTCTCATATGCTTCGGTTTTCCATTCATGCTTCCACACTGAAAACTGAAAGGAAGTATAAAGTGCATGAAACTGTTGGTGCTGCCCAAGAGTCGCTCAAGCTGAAGAAGGTAATCGGATACACACAACCTAATAGAGGGGGGATTTGGCCATCGTGACATCCAGTGTTGGTCCGAGGCACACATACCAGTGGAACAGGAAGTGAAGAAAAGATATTATGACTGAATAGGACCTACATTTAGGAAACTATTTATTAGTATTACAAGGATGATCTAGCTTTATCCTAAAATTCTCAACGTAACAGAACTAACGAACGAAATTTTTACTTCACCAGGTAAAGAAAAAGGTATTTGTTGCGTGATAAATTCTCGCAACATCGTTTTATTTCAATATCTGTTTTATAACGCAAGGGCAACAACTGCTTGAAATCTATAGTCACTTTTCTCGGTAAGCATTTGTCTTCTCGCGTTAGTATCGAATGCAGTTAACTTTTGAGCTGTGGTCATTTTTGCGCTGGACTGCGCATGACTTGTCTTGTTGTTTGGTCGATCGGTTTCCGCCCACCACTAGTGGGAGTGAGCGATTTGGAATGGCGAAAGAGATGCCTCGTTGAAGAGGGGATCTCCGCTATTTTTGTTCTGTCAGGGATGTGTAGTCCTCTTATGGATATTTCGTTTATTCGGGATAATACCTCTAGTGTATTTGCACATGCCGGGAGGCGTGATATTTCTGTATTTCTTGAAAGCAAGGTAAATTAACATTTTCATTAACTCTATTGATTTTGGGTCGTGAGCGATTTCGATTCATAGCCTGTCTGCGAAAGTCGTCGTCACGAGATGTTTTTTCCCAGCTCACATGTCGCTGCATTGTACTGCATCGGTTGATGCAGGTACCAAGGACCATTACTTGCTACTTTGTTAAATGAACTAGGTTTAGAAAACCTTTATTATCTAGAGGATATTCTTGAGGACATTATTTATACTTCGGCAGACGTGTCTGTCTTGCTGAAGTCAAACTAAGGAGAGTGAACTGATCTCATACATCTGGTTATCTCCTGGCTGTTATAGAAAAGGATGGAGTTTTCCACCTGACTACATTTACAGCACTATGAAATATAACATGCATCTGACTCATCATTGTAATGCTGTCTACCGTTTATTGCTGTATTGAATGTTGCTGTGATAATGACTGTTTGATGTGCCTACACATTTGCGTAACCATTTTGTCACTGTGGCGTCCACAATAAATAATGAAGAAAAACGTCAACGGCTGTTTCAAGACTCATTGACTTTATACGTCGTGAGTTTACTGACGTCCTATGTGGATTGCCCTGTTATTGTTGCATGAACATTGTTTTGACTGAACACATCTACACACTACACAAAACCAGACATGCGGATGCCATCCATCATCATATGGCATCACGCATCATTTGGTGGCCATAAGCTGGTTTGATTCTGGTACTAGCAAACACGGGGTCCCTTACCCACTTCATTTTCAACAAGAATTCATCAGCATCCTTCAAGAAATTAACATTCTTCAATACAGTCAACATCTTCAAAATTTTCAAAGTACTCGGCGTTGCCCGGTAAAAGTCAAAATTTCAACTTTTGACGGAAACAAGAATTTGACAGTACCCGGCGTTGTTACATGTTGCCGGATAACTCGGACTGCTGTTATCTTTTACGCAAGTCAAGCAAGTTGCTGCTGTCAAGGTTCCAGTGCTGTCGTTTTTTGAGAAGGTCAAGTGCCGGTTGAAACGGGTTGTTTTCTGAAGAAGGCCAAGTACCGATTTCCATCAACTTACTTTTGGATTAGAAGGTCAAGTGCCGAAACAACTCAACACACAGTATTTCAGAAGCTCTTGTACCATCGTGTTAGCAGTGGAAGCAGTTCAGATGTGCCATCATCGTTGGAGCTTCGCTCTTTAGGACGTTGATTGACATCCGTTTTTTCTGCTGTTCTACGATTGGAAGCCTTTAAGTTAAGTGGCCTGTTTGTATGTAAACTGTGCCCTTATACTTCTGCTGAGTCTTCTGTGTATCATCTCATTCTATATATTATATGTCTATATGTTATTTGTACATTTATATGTTTATATTTCAGCGGGTTCTCGGTTGGGTGGTGTCTCCGTTAGATTATGCCACGTCATAGAGGTCGTCTATTGTGAGCGTTTTCTGTAGGGTTTGCAAATTTCCGATACTGGAATTTGCTAAGCGACTTCTGTTGCTATTTATGTTAGCTGTGATGACATGTTTTAATATTGTTTTCGTTATTATTTCACATTCTTTAGTTTTGTTGTGATTTGTTTGTATTTGTTAGCCTACTCTTGTCTATAATTTAGTTTCATACAACATTTTTGTTTATACACTGTGGTGTCATGTATTTTGTTTAATTCTATCGCAGATATCGTCACATTTTTTGTGATATTTCATTAATTTCTGCTTTATTTTTAGTTGATTTCTGCGAAAGTTTTTGTATTGTTGCTGATCTTTGTTATTGTTTACATTGTTATTGTTTACATTGTTTGTATTGTTTACATTTTCAATGTTTACATTCTGCATGTGTTTACATAGTCATTGTTTACAGTTATAGTAATTAGTTAATGGGCTATGCTAATGCACTGTTACTACTATACTGATGATAAATGAATGATGAATAGTGTCGTGCACTATTGAATGAGAAGTGCACTTATGATCAAGATTTGAGTGCTGATATTTCATATACAAGTTCTTTGATTGGAGACTTGTTTCCCACAGAGACTGGGATAATATAATGTGATGTGAATATACAAGTGCTTAATTAAGACTTGTTACACTTAGGTTTGAAATAAATTAGTTAATTATTTCAGGTTTTGGACTCATATGTTAGACAACATGTCTACATTTGAGCACTTTATTGAGCAGGGTAAATTGCTTGGGAAGACTGGTGATAAGTTAGAAGAATTTGCAACTGCTCGATATGATAAAGCAATGGAAGCTGAACAAAAGAAACTGCATATGGAAGCTGAACAAAAGAAACTGCAGATGCAGGTGGATGAAAAGAGATTCCAAATGGAAATGGAAAAACAAAAAAGGGAATCAGAAGCTGAGGAGAGAAAACTCCAGCTACAGCTAGAAGCTGAAAGACTTCAAAAAGAAGCTGAGAATAAAAGACTTGAAAAAGAAGCTGAAAATAAAAGACTTGAAAAAGAGGCTGAAAATAAAAGACTTGAAAAAGAAGCTGAAAATAAAAGACTTGAAAAAGAAGCTGAAAATGAAAGACTTCAAATGCAGGCTCAAGCTGAAGAAAGGAAGTTACAAAGAGAGTCTGATGAGAGGAAAGCAAAAATGGAACATGAAGAAAAACTCTTAGCTTTAGAGTTGGAGAAATTGAAATTGACGAGCATGAGTAATGGTAATGATTCAAACAAGGGTTCATCTTCTGGGAAGGCTAATAATGATACTTTTAAGATTAAGTTACCAACATTTAGTCCTTCCAGTGATGACATAATGTTCTATCTGGACAGATTTGAACAAGCATGTACAGCTCATAACATAGACAAAGCAAAATATGTTTATCAGTTATCAGGGATACTGACAGGTAAAGCTCTAAGTATATTAAATATGGTGGATGAACCTGACAAGAGCAATTATGAGGTTGTCAGGGCCGCTTTGTTAAAGAAATATCAGCTTAACGAAGACGGCTATCGTCTACAATTTAAAAACATGTTACCTGAAAATGGAGTTGAATTCTCCGAGTTTATTGCAAGAATACGCATTACTTTCTCACGATGGGTTGAACTATCTAAGACGGAAAAAACTTATGAAGGACTTATGGACTTAATACTTAGAGACAAAGTCATGTCGTCTGTCAATGAGTCTTTCCTTGCTTTCCTTCATGAACGTAAACCTAAAACAATAAAAGAAATGGAAGATTTCTGTTGCCAATACGTAACTGCGCACCCACACATAACCATGGGTAACTCTAAGGTGAAAGAAGGTTTACCAGTTGCTTCGGCAGCTCCGTATGGTCAAAACTTTGCTCGTAGATCCCAACAAAATTTTGATAGAAAGGGCAGCGGTAATTTCTGTCAAAATCATGGAAACCAATTTCATGGTGATTCTTCTTCGAAGAATTGGAGACAACCTGATAGTGGTCGTTACTATCACCCTAATAATTATAAGCATTTCAAAAGAGGATATGGTAATAGAGGTTATTCCTGCCGAAGACCTCAGAACCAAACAAATAGATGTTCGCATCAATGTGAACATGATAGTAATCGTGGAAACTGGAATTCGAACCAGTATAACAATTACAATAGAGACAATAATAACTGCAGAGATAATAATAACTCTGATAACTTCAGAGGTAATAATAGTCGGGGTAGATCTCAACACAAAAAAAAGAGATATCAGCAGGCTAATGCTGTACAACAGGAAACTGAGGGAGCCTGTAATCATGTTGTTGATAGTAAAAACTTTGACGCTGTCACTAGTTCTGCTTTTGACTTTGAGAGAGCAAACAAATGCCCCCAATGCAGTACTTTATTCGAACCGGGTACCATAACTACTTTGAGTTGTGGTCACCCACTTCCCGCTCTTCCTGCTGCTGTTGCGCATGACGGGAGGGGTTCTTTAATTCTACATAAGGGTCTTGTTAATGATACTCCGGTCTCACTACTTTTCGATTCCGGATGCACCACTATTGGTGTTAGACAATCGCTTGTAGATCCATCTTGTGCTACAGGAAGGGTTATTAAATGTGTCACATTTGGCGGCACTCTAGAAAAATATCCTACTGCTGTAATTCGCATTGCCACTCCTTTCTTTACTGGAGATGTGCATGCTTGTCTCTTACCTAATCCTATTGCGGACCTTATTATTGGTCGTATTCACGGAGTTAGGGAGTGTACCCCACAGCAGATTGCTGCTTGGGAAGATAATAACATGCAAGCTACAAATGCAGTAGTTACAAGAGCACAAGCTCTACAAACACCCGAAACTTCACTGAATAGTGATAATGAAGTTGATAGCCAAGATAGTCACTTAGTAATTACTCGTGACTCTTTCATAAAATTGCAAGAAGAAGATCCTTCTTTAAAAAAATTCTTCGTTCTTGCGAAGAAAGGTGATCCGAATCAGGATACAAATAGAAAATCTTGGATTGCAATGAGAAACGGCGTACTTGTACGTATGGTACAAGATTCGACTACGTCGGCACATTCGCAAATTCTTGTTCCCAAGAGCATGAGAGTCCAAATATTACAACATGCTCATGACTCGCAATGTGCTGGACATATGGGTTTTGCCCGTACGAAGTCGAGAGTCCTTGCGGCTTTCTTTTGGCCTTTTGTCAATAAGGACATTCGTATTTACTGCCGATCATGCAAGGTATGTCAGGAGGTCAAATCTAGAGGACCACGACATGCTGCGCCTATCCAGGCTGCTGACATTCCTATTCGGCCGTTTCAGAAAATGGCCATAGATATTATTGGCCCTTTTAAGGTCAAGTCGGCCAGAGGACATCAGTTTATCCTTACATGTGTCGATATGTGCACACGTTGGCCAGAGGCTATTCCTCTTAAGAGCATATCTACTACAGATATCGCAGATGCTCTTTGGTTGATATTTTCTCGCTTGGGGTTCCCCAGAGAAATATTGTCAGACCATGGCACTCAACTCATATCTGACACTATGTCACAGGTAATGTCTACCTTACATATTGAACGATCTCTCAGTAGTATCTACCATCCTATGTCTAATGGGTTAGTTGAGCGTCTGAATAGAACGCTCAAGACTTTGCTTGGTAAGATAACTGAAGATCATCCTCAAGATTGGGACAGGGTTTTACCCGCGGCTCTCTTTGCCTATAGAGAAGTCCCTAATGAACACACAGGATTTTCTCCCTTCGAACTTGTCTTTGGCGCGCGTCCACGCGGCCCTATGTCTTTATTACACGATCTCATCACTGCCGATGATATTAGCGATGAAACTCAATCCTCATATGAGTATGTCATTGCTCTTAGACAAAAGATCATTGAGGCATGTAAGCTAGCAACTGCTTCATCAGAAATTGCTAAAGAGAAGGCAAGGCAGTTTGCTAACAAGAATAGATGTCTACGACAACTTTGTCCAGGTGACAAAGCATTCGTCCTACTCCCCAGTAGGGAAAATAGACTTCTTATTGCATGGAAAGGTCCGTATGCAATAGTCTCTCGGATTTCCGATGTTGACTATGTGGTCGATATTGATGGAAAGCATAAAACTTTCCACATAAACATGCTTTCGGAATTTCACGAACGTCCGGACTATTTGCTGCCTATTTTCCAGGCAACGGATGATGCTCCTGCACCTCACGGTCATTATTCATCCCTGTCTGTCATTCAGGATGAGGAAGCTACCTTCTCTGATGTCAACCTTCCCCTTCCAGTGGTTCCATTACATTCTACGGAATCTTGGAAAAACGTTTCTGTTTCTCCTAATCTTTCTGGTGACGAACATCGACAAGTCTCGTCGATGTTACAAACATTTCAGGATGTTCTCACTGACATTCCTGGACACACAGATGTCATAGAACATGACATAATTCTTACCGACAATAATCCAATTAGGGTTAGGCCGTATCCTATTCCTATACACTTTCAGTCGCAAGTGGAAAAGGAATTGGATGAAATGATTCAATTAAATATAATTGAACCATCGACTTCACCATATTCTTCTTCCATGGTTATTGTCCGGAAGAAGGATAAGAACATACGAATTTGCGTTGATTATCGCAAATTGAATCAGGTCACAAAGTTCGACGCTGAACCGATGCCTTTGTTAGAAGATCTACTGATTAGACTTTCTAATTCTAGATTCTTCACTAAACTTGACTTGTCTAAAGGTTATTGGCAAGTGCCTTTAGCAGAGCATGCCAAACCTCTTACTGCTTTTTCTACACCTAGGGGTCTATTTCAATGGAATGTTATGCCTTTTGGTCTCATGAACGCCCCTGCCACTTTCGTTCGCATGATGCGTCGAATTCTGTCACATCGTTCGGATGTCATCGCATACTTAGATGACATCTGTCTCTTCAGTGATACCTGGGAAGATCACTATTTAGGGTTATATGACTTACTGTCCACTCTACGTGAGAATAATTTGACAGCAAAACCTTCTAAAGCTTTTGTTGGTTTTGGTGAAATCTCTTTCCTGGGTCATCGTGTTGGTCATGGTCTCTTGAAGACAGAAGACCACAATACTTCCAAAATACTGAACATCTCTGTTCCTAAAACGAAGAAACAAGTTAGGAGTCTCTTAGGTTTAATTCAATTTTATGGGAGATTTATTCCAAATTTATCTTCGATCATGGCACCTCTCTCAACATTGTTGAAGAAAGGTTCGCCTAATCTGGTCCGTTGGTCTGAAGAATGCCAATCTTCACTAGACCAAATCAAGAATATATTTTCTTCTCCTCCCATCTTAAGATTACCTACTCTTGATAGGACTTTTGTTCTTCGGAGTGATGCTTCATCCACTGGGATTGGAGCAGCACTGATGCAAGAATATGCAAATACTCTGCATCCTGTTATGTACATTTCTAGAAAACTAAATGCGGCAGAGAGGAACTACTCGGTTTTAGACCGTGAGTTGTTAGCGATGGTTTGGTCAATTCTAAAGCTACAAAGATTCCTCCTGGGCGCACATTTCATTCTAGAGACTGATCAGAAAGCTCTTACAGCTATTCAGACTAAGAATTTGAAGAGTTCGAGATCCACTCGATATGCTATAGCTCTTCAACCTTTTCACTTCACGGTACGAGCTATCCGTGGTGCGGATAATGTGATGGCTGACATTTTGTCTAGATGCCCACATGACTCCAACTAATACTTCTGTCCTATATTTCTATATATTACAGAGTCATAACACACCTATATTTCTACAATAGATTAGCACATCTGTACTTACTTTATATGTACACACTATCGTGCTTTGTTGTCATCTTCTTCTGTTCGTTTTTTTAAAATGATAGAGGAGGACTGAGTAGTTAATATAAGGGCCGTTAGTTTACTAAACAGCCACAATTATTAATAATGTATTGTACCTTATGAAGCATATTAGTTATTAATTAGCATTATATTGCTTGTACTTTCTCAGAATGTCATTGTTGAGCTGAGGACTTACCTTACGAGTTCTAGATTGTGTACTTACCCTCGGAATACCAGAGCATATGTCCTGGATCGTCATGTAGTTTAACTTTGCTATGTACTTATGTCATTACATGTCAAAGAATGTACTATTTAAATTTTCCTATCAGATTTGTACATCCATTTTTAAAGACAATATTAGAGTATGCTGTTTAATGATGATTATAGTAACTTGCATACGTATATTGTGTTTACATGCTAACGTGATGTGTGTTGGTGACACCTCCCCGATGTGAATATTTTTTGAGACATATTTATTTTTCTGTTGAGGTATATCCTCACCAGACACTCTATAATTAGCCTATTGTTTGGCAATTTAATTAATTATCAGCGCATAATTCGTGCGTTTTGAGCCGCTTATCGCTTGCTCTTTGATATTGAAAAAAAAAAATATGTTCCACATTTTTTTTTTATCGGGAGGAGGTGGTGATATGTTGCGTGATAAATTCTCGCAACATCGTTTTATTTCAATATCTGTTTTATAACGCAAGGGCAACAACTGCTTGAAATCTATAGTCACTTTTCTCGGTAAGCATTTGTCTTCTCGCGTTAGTATCGAATGCAGTTAACTTTTGAGCTGTGGTCATTTTTGCGCTGGACTGCGCATGACTTGTCTTGTTGTTTGGTCGATCGGTTTCCGCCCACCACTAGTGGGAGTGAGCGATTTGGAATGGCGAAAGAGATGCCTCGTTGAAGAGGGGATCTCCGCTATTTTTGTTCTGTCAGGGATGTGTAGTCCTCTTATGGATATTTCGTTTATTCGGGATAATACCTCTAGTGTATTTGCACATGCCGGGAGGCGTGATATTTCTGTATTTCTTGAAAGCAAGGTAAATTAACATTTTCATTAACTCTATTGATTTTGGGTCGTGAGCGATTTCGATTCATAGCCTGTCTGCGAAAGTCGTCGTCACGAGATGTTTTTTCCCAGCTCACATGTCGCTGCATTGTACTGCATCGGTTGATGCAGGTACCAAGGACCATTACTTGCTACTTTGTTAAATGAACTAGGTTTAGAAAACCTTTATTATCTAGAGGATATTCTTGAGGACATTATTTATACTTCGGCAGACGTGTCTGTCTTGCTGAAGTCAAACTAAGGAGAGTGAACTGATCTCATACATCTGGTTATCTCCTGGCTGTTATAGAAAAGGATGGAGTTTTCCACCTGACTACATTTACAGCACTATGAAATATAACATGCATCTGACTCATCATTGTAATGCTGTCTACTGTTTATTGCTGTATTGAATGTTGCTGTGATAATGACTGTTTGATGTGCCTACACATTTGCGTAACCATTTTGTCACTGTGGCGTCCACAATAAATAATGAAGAAAAACGTCAACGGCTGTTTCAAGACTCATTGACTTTATACGTCGTGAGTTTACTGACGTCCTATGTGGATTGCCCTGTTATTGTTGCATGAACATTGTTTTGACTGAACACATCTACACACTACACAAAACCAGACATGCGGATGCCATCCATCATCATATGGCATCACGCATCAGTATTGTTGCCTGTTTAGCCTTCAAAGAAAATGTTAAGGACAAATAAATTTAGATCTAAAATCCACGTAGAGGAAAATTGGAGACAGGCTGGAGGTAGTAAAGGAGACAGGCACGGAGGTAGTAAAGGAGACATGGACAAACTTTGAACGGATGGTACGGGACTGTAAGGCTTGGCATGAACTTGCTAAATGTCTATGCTCCATAAGGAGAGGAGTTTAACGAATGAATGAACGAATGAATGAATTAATGAATGAGTGAACGACGACTGAACGAATGAATGAATGAACAAACAAACGAATGAACGAACAAATGAATGAATGAACGAATTAATGAATGAACGAATGAATGAATGAACGAATGAATGAATGAACAAATGAATGAATAAACAAATGAATGAATGAACGAATTAATGAATGAACAAATGAATGAATGAACAAATGAATGAATGAACAAATGAATGAATGAACGAATTAATAAATGAACAAATGAATGAATGAACGAATTAATGAATGAACAAATGAATGAATGAACAAATGAATGAATGAACAAATGAATGAATGAACAAATGAATGAATGAATGAACAAATGAATGAATGAACGAATGAATGAATGAACGAATTAATGAATGAACAAATGAATGAATGAACAAATGAATGAATGAACGAATGAATGAACAAATGAATAAATGAACGAATGAATGAATGAACAAATGAATGAATGAACAAATGAATGAATGAACAAATGAATGAATGAACGAATTAACGAATGAACAAATGAATGAATGAACAAATGAATGAATGAACAAATGAATGAATGAACGAATTAATGAATGAACAAATGAATGAATGAACGAATGAATGAATGAATGAACAAATGAATGAATGAACGAATGAGTGAATGAACAAATGAATGAATGAACAAATGAATGAATGAACAAATGAATGAATGAACAAATGAATGAATGAACTAATGAATGAACGAATGAATGAACAAATGAATGAATGAACAAATGAATGAATGAACAAATGAACGAACGAACAAATGAATGAATGAACAAATGAATGAATGAACAAATGAATGAATGAACAAATGAATGAATGAACAAATGAATGAATGAACAAATGAATGAATGAACAAATGAATGAATGAACGAATTAATGAATGAACAAATGAATGAATGAACGAATGAATGAATGAACAAATGAATGAATGAACGAATGAATGAATGAACGAACAAATGAATGAATGAACAAATGAATGAATGAACGAATGAATGAATGAACAAATGAATGAATGAACAAATGAATGAATGAACGAATGAATGAACAAATGAATGAATGAATAAATGAATGAATGAACAAATGAATGAATGAACGAATTAATGAATGAACGACTGAATAAATGAATGAACAAACGAACGAACGAATGAATGAATGAATGAATGAATGAACAAACGAACGAACGAACGAATGAATGAATGAATGAACAAACGAACGAATGAATGAACGAATGACCGACTGAATGAATGAACAAAGGAAAGAACGAACGAACGAACGAATGAATGAATGAACAAACAAACAAACGAATGAATGAATGAATGAATGAGGAAAACATCTGGCTGTAAGTACGTAAGTAGCAAGAGTAACTTACCATCAATATGAACAATCCGGTATAATCCATCTCCAGTAAGGATACACTTGAGAGTGGCTCCGTTATTTTTCCAGATCAAATTAAGATCATAACATTTGTCATCAACATTCCACAAGCAACCTGAGTAGATATTTGTGATGAACGACAATATAAATAACCGCACTGAAATGGTTGACCTGTGGGCTTTATGGGTTCAAATCAGTAAATGGCGTTTTGTATGCGCCATGGAAGAATATTCAATGGTCGTTTTGCCAATATATGTATATACAGGGTGTCCATAAAAGATTGTACCCTTTTCAAAAAATTTATTCTCGGCCCCGTGATGTGGTACGAGGATGCTTTCTATCACAAAAGTAAGATAATCTCTGCAAGTTTTTAAGCATACCTTACAAAGACTCAAAAAGAATGTACCTACTTCTTTTTTTTTCACCTACTTGACCAGTGTGTTGAGAAACATGTAACAATTACCGGTTGCAACTCAACTGCACCACGTCATGGGGCCGAGAATATATTTTTTTGAAAAGGGTACAATCATTTATGGACACCCTGTATATGATGTGATTTTTACATTTACATATATTTTCTTGTGCATTTTTGTTGTCTACTTGTTCTCTGCTCCCCTGTCAGCTGCAGGGTTACACATACGTCATGGTTCATTCCTTGTTTTAATTTTATGTAACAAAAACTAGAACACACATAAATTTCAGGAAATACTAGTTAAACTAGGCAAAGTGTCTGTGAGTCCATATATACATACAAGATGTAATAATAATAATCATTAATAGTTAATAACATACAAACACACACACAAGTAGAATAAAGAAAAGAAACAAAAGACGAAATTAAAATAAAAGATACCAAAGAAAAAGGACGCGAAAGTAAAAAGAAACAAAAACAAAATGACATTCAAGGAAGAAGAATGAAATAACCTCTACTTAGAACTGACCTTCTTGAACTGGGGGAGTTATCCCATCTTGACACTGAACGGAAGTACAACCATCAGGCCGTGTATGTATTTCCAGGTGATCATACCACTTTTCGTAACGTTTGCACATCCCATAACCTTTATGTATAATCTCTATCCGGACAGTCCCTTGTGCTTGGTCAAAGTTGCACAGGTATGTCTTGTTTTGGAATGACCATTCTTCCCCCACAGAGTAGCATTTTCCTTGATCCTGCTTAAACATGCATGCTGAAATTGATCATAAATAATTCATTCATTGATTCATTTATTATCTTTTTAGCTGCATTCAAAACATGGAGTCACCACGGCAGGTGATTTCCTCGCAGGAACATTGTACCAAAGCTTTCATGAGCTCTTGCAGTGGAGACATCTATAGCTATTTGTTTTACGTTATGACTTTGCCAGCCCAGTGCAATTAATTACTCTTATTAACATATGATAATACTTACAGTGACGTAAAGAGTGGTACGATTATTTCGTTCATTGTTTTAGGTAAACAGCTTTTTGACTTCTTTAGTTGTCTTCAGCTTAAGGTTATTGTGAAAGGAAGGGAAGATTTGGAGAAGATACGTGGAAATACCTTGAACGAAAAGAACAGTACAGGATGACATAATTTGACAATGTAGAAGGCGAACTGCAATGAATGAAAGTTTGAAGAAGATAAGTTTTTGTTGTAGCCATAATTGCAAAGACGAAAACAACAACCAAAACGCTACAGGAAATGAAGGAAGGAAACGATCCCGTTACACGCCCATTGAGGCATATTGGGAATATGGTGTTCGGCCCCTATTTTCTTGACCATCGGCACACTAGGGGTGATGTGGTCAGCATCACGCCGGCCGCCTTAACCTTCCCAGAGTTGCTCTGGTACCCAATTAGGGCTGGGTCGACCCAGGAGCTGTTTGCGGCCTAAAAAAATCCCACCTCATCTGGGGATCGAACCATAGACCACTGAGCTAGGAAGCCAGTGCACTAACCACTATGCTACCGCGGCTCCCATCGCTACAGACTTTCATAAATGGGTGCTTGCGTAGAATAGAAGGATTTAAGGGGTATAACATGATTACCAATGTGGAACTGATGACAATGTAGCAAAGTGGATTTTGCTGGGGAGGTTATGATGGTATCCTAAAAGAATGAAAAGGTGTCTGCTATAACCGTGTGAGGTCAAGCAAATGTAGGTCTCTGACTCTATAGATGATGATGATGAATTATGTGCAGAGAACCTAACGCTACCTCCCTAGGTCTCACACGGTCAATCTTCTGGCTCTAGTGTATGGTGTATGGTGTACCTAGTGTCTAGGGGAGAAATGAATGATGGTACACAACAATCAAACACTTTAAGTTTCTATTAAAGAAGTTAATAACTAGCAGTTAAGTTTTTCTTTGAACAAATATTTACAATTTATTTTGCCTGTCCATTCATAGCTTGTGAACAGGTCTTTGAAAATAAGGACAAGATAGTTTACAGAATAGAACAATTAAAAATGTTGGGACAATCTGCCCAATAACTAAAAGTTATTATGTAGTTATAAATGTCCTTCCTGTATGAAATATTAAATTAGTTCACCTTAGTTATCTAATTTATAAATGTCCTTCCTGGATGAAATATTACAGAGTTCACTTTAGTTATCTACCGGGAGAGTCACTGTATATGAGGGCTGAAGTTCATCCTACCCCCATAAAATTCCTGTGTAATATTTTGAAACACAAGAAAATGTCAGAGATGCCCCAGATGTTTTACTCTTCACCTGGGAGTCCTTGTTGTAAGATAATTCAATGGGTAGTTGCAGAAATTTCAAGTTCAACACTCGCCAAAGCTCCTACTGGATATTCGACAGCATATAAGTCTGGTTGGAGACTGGTTGGCGTTTATAAGCACTCAACAGGTTTCCTGTCACCAGCCGGCAACAGGAACATAGACCCTCACAATCAAGAAATATATAAACAAATGACGCTGATTTTGTGAAGAAATGGCCTCAGCTTCCTCCGAACTGCACAGACTGTGAATTTATTCTTTATTTAAGTTTAAAATTAACACAGCTGTTTTTCAGCGTATCTGTATAAAAATTTTAGTTCAACTGGCAATGAATAATCAAAGCCTTTTGCTAATATCTACCAGCACTAGCCACTCGTAACGTTCTACTACTTGAATTCAAATGCAGTTTGAATGAAAAACCCAAAATAATTTTGAATAACTGATGGTCGATTGGCCCGTCTGCTCTAGTCATGCCCAATTCAAAAAGATATCACGTTTAGGATTACATTTCTCCTACCGTTCCCCTTTCCCATTCATACTCTGTTCACCCCAAGCGAATTTGAATGTACCTCCCTGCCTCTTTTCCCAGCTCGCGTCCCCCTAACGTTACCAAAAAAACATGAGCAGGAACGCCAGTGTGTCTGGTCGTGTGTTCCTAGATATTAGTATTTCTTCAATAACTTCTCTAATACTGGGACTATCCTATTATTTAAAGTACATTCTTACTCAGCTAAATCTACGTCATACTATCATATAATTCTTATGGGCAACTTCATAATGGTTTCAAATTTCCAATTTATGTCATCGTCCATCGTCAAATAAAATTTTACACAAGTCCGCCATCTTTTCTCTCCTTCATCTTGCGAGCATGTATTTTTTTTTCTTCAAATAACTACTTGTTTTAGTTAATCAGAAATGCTACCACTAGGAGGAAATAAAATTGTCTGCGTGGTTATGCCTTGGCTGGCTTTTCCGCAGTGTGAATATATGCGTTGCAGACTGTGTCATCGAAGCGGGGTGTAGACGGGGCGGGTTAAGGATTTGCGTTACTAGTTAGCATTGTATCGTGTAATACTACCAAACAATGCAAGGATTACTACTAATTTTGCTACAAAGTTGACAGAAAGTGTTACTTCAGATAGCTATATTGCGGCATGCTTCCGCCAATCGTTAATTGTAAGGCTAGACTACAAAGTGTAATCAGCAGATTGGGCAAAAGTTAAATATTAGTAGTGTTTGTCGAAAACGAAACTAAAGCGTGTCAGACTTTTTCCGTGAAATCGTTCTATAGGCTTAGCACTGTGCAAAATGCAGCGCTGCTGGCTTCGAAGATGCCAACCGTCAGACACATGCGGGCTAATGTATTTATTATCGTTTTATGCCTAAATCGTACTGACTTGAGCGTTTAATCTCGCATATTTTGCTACAGACAACAAGCAGATAAGTATCAGTCGAACAAGAAATGAGAAGAAGACGATGGCGATGGATGGGACACACACTGAAGAAATCTGTTAACTCTTTGACTCCGGAACAACGCTCAGAGCGTTGGTCAGATTTCACACCCGTGCCAAAACAACTCTCTGAGCGTTGTTTTTAATCTATCATGAATTAAAATTACGGCACAGGGTGGAAAATAATTGCGGAGTCAAAGAGTTAATAGCATTACAATGCATTTATTGTTCTGGAATCTCCAGGGTAAGAGTATAGAATTGGAGACAAACACAAAAGGGGTGGGAAGACACGGAAAATCCGAAGCTAATGGCACACAACAAAAACACCTGGCATACATTTAATTAAAGCCTCTACTTATTGGGGAGACGAAGAATGATGGTGATAATTAATGAGACTCCAGTTACGATATGTCGCCTAAAGAGTTACATGAACACGAAAATACAAACCTAGTGTAAGTATTTTAATTCTGTTGTCCCTACACTGGCGCTGGACACACGAGCCTGGAAGTGTGAAGACCTCAAGGTGTTTGAAGGTGCTGCCCCCTGCAGTGCATGCTAGAAGTGTGCGAGATATATAACCATAGTTACGGACATGATCTCTAGATGTGCGTCTAATGAGTCTGGTCTAGAATAAGTGGTTTGTTAAGACAATTATTTCCAATTTGGTTGCAGTTTACATTTTTATTTCAACGTATTCTTTTTTCGTTTTTTTTTTTTTTTACTTTTCGCCCACATTTAGGAAACTTGCATCAAAGCTTTTTATGTGATCTTGCATTAGTCAGCTTTGAAGCAATTTGTGAGGAGTGATGAGGTTGCTAGCACAACCTTTTTTAGTCGCCATCTTTTTGGCATGCTTGGTCCTCATCATCATCATCAGCTACCATCTTCACATCAAAAGTCGGCCGCAATGGATCCCCAACTTCTTCTGTCTCTTATCTTGATGGTACACTCTGATAGACTCTTTCCTGTCCATCTCTTGATGTTATCTTGATGGTACACTCTGATAGACTCTTTCCTGTCTATCTCTTGATGTTATCTTGATGGTACACTCTGATAGACTCTTTCCTGTCCATCTCTTGATGTTATCTTGATGGTACACTCTGATAGACTCTTTCCTGTCTATCTCTTGATGTTATCTTGATGGTACACTCTGATAGACTCTTTCCTGTCCATCTCTTGATGTTATCTTGATGGTACACTCTGATAGACTCTTTCCTGCCCATCTCTTGATGTTATCTTGATGGTACACTCTGATAGACTCTTTCCTGTCCATCTCTTGATGTTATCTTGATGGTACACTCTGATAGACTCTTTCCTGTCCATCTCTTGATGTTATCTTGATGGTACACTCTGATAGACTCTTTCCTGCCCATCTCTTGATGTTATCTTTGCACTTATAGCGCTGTCTTCCTGTTGACTTTTTATATAAAATGTGTTAGCTGTCTAACTTTCATCGCCTGCATTAATTTTTTTTTAATTCCTTCTTTTCTACGAATTCTTAATGTGTGTTTTATGTCCACAAGATAGGCCCTATTCTTCCATACATCCACCTCTCAAAGGCCTTAATTTGGCCCTATTCTTGGTAGAGTGCAGCAAATCAGTTCTTTGATTTCCTAATACGCTTGCCGTTCGGATAGGCAACGGTTATCAAATCTTCTCCTTCGAATGCCATGGAAGGTGGCGAGGCGATGGTGGTTATATATGCCCACAGCGTCCTGTCTTATCTACTTTTACAAATTATATCATCAACTTCTTGCCATAACACGATGTTATACTGCACAGTATCTTATCTCGTCGTGCTCTATCGTTTTTCGTCATTCTTTCCTGTTGTCACAATATATTCCACATTACCTTTCATCACTATGTCTGCATAGAAACTGGATTGTTACCTTCTTGTGCGAGTAAGAAGCGTCATTTGTGCGCTGACCTCTTTTAAGAAATCTTCATTTCACATTTTACTTGCCCGTGGTACTCTGAATAGTCGTTTGTAAATTCACATATCTGGCATCCCAATGATTTATTTTTTACTTGTTACTGATTGTCCATGTCTAGTTTCCATTTGACATGATTGGTTCTATGTACCAAAGAATAACTCCGATTCTGAAGTCCAATACCCTTTAGCTCCCCCGTGAGCATAGACCTTCAACAAACACATGCCAAGTCCCCCTGTCACATGCCATCCGCTCAAGTTCTTTCCATGTTTTCCTCATTATTTTTACTTCTGTATCTAGTTCTCTTCTCCGTATGTTTTTGGTCTATTTCTGCCTCTCTTTTCCCTGGGGATTCCAGAACAAGGACTGCCTTGTAATGCTATCAACAGGTTTCCTCAGTGTGTGTCCTATCCATCGCCAGCGTCTTCTTCTCAACTCTTGTTCCACTGGCACTTGTCTGGTTCTTGTCATCAGTTCCACATTTGTGACTTTGTCATACCATTTCAATCCTTCTGTTCTACGCAAGCACCCATTTATAAAAGTCTCTAGCTTATTGGTTGTGGTTTTTGTTGTTCTCCATGTTTTAGAACCATACAATAGTACTGACTTGACAGTTGAGTTGAATATTCTTATTTTCGTGTTGTAGTCCATTGACAATGATTTCATTGATGTGTTACATAAAACACAATTTCATTGCTTGGACTATTCTATTCTTCACTTCTGAACTGCAACTTCCATCCGACGTTATTAACGTGCGCTGGTGCTTGAATATATTGACTTGTCCGAGTACTGTTCTGTTCAGTTTGATATCTGATACTGGAGAAACTGGTGTATTCAAGATGATCATTGAGTTTGTTCTTTTTTGTTTTGTTTACGCTAATCTCTTTATTGTTACTGTATCACAATATTACGCCAATCATTTTCTGCCACTCTTTTTCTCGCTTTTACTTTTAAAACTGTGTCATCAGCGTAACTCATGGTGTTTATATTATGTCCACAAAACGTATATTCCTCAAATTTTACCTTTGAGCCTGTCCAGATTTTCACTGTGCTGGAAAAAAAACAAACAGATCAAGTGATAGCATACGACCTTGTATTCAAATACAAATGAACAATTATGTAATCTTCCTGCCACAATTACATTTGCAGACACGTTTATGAATACTTACATCGGCTTCGTGTTGGCTGGGGCTCTGAAACGTAAAATGTGAAAGTACACAGGTATCAGTTACTCTCGTGATAATCATTTTTAAGTCTTGTTTGTAAAAAGTAAATAATTTTTTTTTTTTTTTTTTTTTTTTTAAATTGGTGTTGGAGTGTGTTACATTTACAGAAAGTACAAGTGTCAAATCTCAAATTGATTGAAAGATAAATAAATAAAATATAAGAAATTTAGAAACATGTAACAAGGTTCTTAGAAAAGCAAGGTTTTATTTATTCGGTTATTACGGTTTAACTCCACAGGAGCATAGGCCTTCAGCAAGCATATGCCAAGTCTTCATGGTCACGTGCCATCAGCTCAATGTCTTTCCATATCGTCTTCATCTCCTTCATGTCTTCTCTATTTCTCTTCTCCGTGTTTCTTGTGTCTCCCTCTATGTCTCTTCTCCGTGTTTCTTGTGTTTCCCTCTATGTCTCTTCTCCATGTTTCTTGTGTCTCCCTCTATGTCTCTTCTCCGTGTTTCTTGTGTCTCCCTCTATGTCTCTTCTCCGTGTTTCTTGTGTCTCCCTCTATGTCTCTTCTCCGTGTTTCTTGTGTCTCCCTCTATGTCTCTTCTCCGTGTTTCTTGTATCTCCCTCTATGTCTCTTCTCCGTGTTTCTTGTATCTCCCTCTATGTCTCTTCTCCGTGTTTCTTGTGTCTCCCTCTATGTCTCTTCTCCGTGTTTCTTGTGTCTCCCTCTATGTCTCTTCTCCGTGTTTCTTGTGTCTCCCTCTATGTCTCTTCTCCGTGTTTCTTGTATCTCCCTCTATTTCTCTTCTCCGTGTTTCTTGTGTCTCCCTCTATGTCTCTTCTCCGTGTTTCTTGTGTCTCCCTCTATGTCTCTTCTCCGTGTTTCTTGTGTCTCCCTCTATGTCTCTTCTCCGTGTTTCTTGTGTCTCCCTCTATGTCTCTTCTCCGTGTTTCTTGTATCTCCCTCTATGTCTCTTCTCCGTGTTTCTTGTGTCTCCCTCTATGTCTCTTCTCCGTGTTTCTTGTGTCTCCCTCTATTTCTCTTCTCCGTGTTTCTTGTGTCTCCCTTGATTCCAGAGCCAGGACTGCCTGTTAATGCTGTCAACAAGTTTTCTCAATGTCCAACCATCTCCACGGTATCTCCCAACAAGAGATGAGAAGATGACGCTGGAGATGGATAGGACACACACTGAGAAAACCTGTCGATAGGATTACCTGGAAGTCTTTGTTCTGGAATCTTCAGGGTATAATAGAGGTCGATGGAGAACTAGCAAACACGTGGAGAGAAGAACTAGCAAACACGTGGAGAAGAGAACTAGCAAACACGTGGAGAAGAGAACTAGCAAACACGCGGAGAAGGGAACTAGCAAACACGTGGAGAAGAGAAATAGCAAACACGCGAAGAAGGGAACTAGCAAACACGTGGAGAAGAGAACTAGCAAACACGCGGAGAAGGGAACTAGCAAACACGCGGAGAAGAGAACTAGCAAACACGCGGAGAAGGGAACTAGCAAACACGTGGAGAAGAGAACTAGCAAACACGTGGAGAAGAGAACTAGCAAACACGTGGAGAAGGGAACTAGCAAACACGTGGAGAAGAGAACTAGCAAACACGTGGAGAAGAGAACTAGCAAACACGTGGAGAAGAGAACTAGCAAATACGTGGAGACGAGAACTAGCAAACACGTGGAGAAGAGAACTAGCAAACACGTGGAGAAGAGAACTAGCAAACACGTAGAGAAGAGAACTAGCAAACACGTGGAGAAGAGAGCTAGCAAACACGTGGAGAAGAGAACTAGCAAACACGTGGAGAAGAGAACTAGCAAACACGTGGAGAAGAGAACTAGCAAACACACGGAGAAGAGAACTAGCAAACACGTGGAGAAGGGAACTAGCAAACACGCGGAGAAGGGAACTAGCAAACACGCGGAGAAGAGAACTAGCAAACACGTGGAGACGAGAACTAGCAAACACGTGGAGAAGAGAACTAGCAAACACGTGGAGAAGGGAACTAGCAAACACGTGGAGAAGAGACCTAGCAAACACGCGGAGAAGAGAACTAGCAAACACGTGGAGAAGAGAACTAGCAAACACGTGGAGACGAGAACTAGCAAACACGTGGAGAAGAGAACTAGCAAACACGTGGAGAAGAGAACTAGCAAACACGCGGAGAAGAGAACTAGCAAACACGCGGAGAAGGGAACTAGCAAACACGTGGAGAAGAGAACTAGCAAACACGTGGAGACGAGAACTAGCAAACACGTGGAGAAGAGAACTAGCAAACACGTGGAGAAGAGAACTAGCAAACACGTGGAGAAGAGAACTAGCAAACACGTGGAGAAGAGAACTAGCAAACACGCGGAGAAGAGAAGTAGCAAACACGCGGAGAAGAGAAGTAGCAAACACGCGGAGAAGAGAAGTAGCAAACACGTGGAGAAGAGAACTAGCAAACACGTGGAGAAGAGAACTAGCAAACACGTGGAGAAGAGAACTAGCAAACACGTGGAGAAGAGAACTAGCAAACACGTGGAGACGAGAACTAGCAAACACGTGGAGAAGAGAACTAGCAAACACGTGGAGAAGAGAACTAGCAAACACGTGGAGAAGAGAACTAGCAAACACGCGGAGAAGGGAACTAGCAAACACGCGGAGAAGAAAACTAGCAAACACGTGGAGAAGAGAACTAGCAAACACGTGGAGAAGAGAACTGGAAATAGACATGAAAGGGATGACGAAGATGTGGAACAGACATTGGGTTGAAGGCACGTGACCCTAAGACATGGCATACGTTTGTTGAAGGCACGTGACCCTAAGACATGGCATACGTTTGTTGAAGGCACGTGACTCTAAGACATGGCATACGTTTGTTGAAGGCACGTGACCCTAAGACATGGCATACGTTTGTTGAAGGTCTCTGCTCCCTGGGGAGTTAATGATGATTATGATAATGGCGAATGTTGATTACGTTGATACTGATAACAATAAAGTACCTCCTATAACACACACACACATACACACACACACACACACGAGTAGTCATTACTATACTGCTTACAAACACTTTATAATAATATGTATGTGTGTGTGGGTTGTTTTTTGTTTTCTTGAAAATGGGGGGTGCTTATAGAATAATCAGTTCCAAACATTGTTATAATGCTTTTAAGATGCTGCCCCGTGGTAGTTCCCGGGTGGGGGGGGGGGGGGGGGGGGTTCTAAGCAGACACACACAAAAACGCGACTACTGCCCCCTTGGGCATCTCGTAGGACAGTAATAATACGAATTTGTGCATGGGGGCTGGCAAAGTCATCACACAAAATAAATAGCTTCAGAAACCGCAGCTGTAGAGCAAATGAATGTTTTAGTGCAGGTTTCTTGTAGTAGAACCAGCTGTAATGGTGCTTCTATGCCCCACAGGAGCAAAAACAGAATTAATTTATGAATGGGATCCCGCTACACTACCATTGAGGCATATTGGGAATATGGTGTTAGGCCCATATTTTCTTGACCGTCGGCACACTATGTAACCGGGCTGGTTACAACATCAATGTAAGAATGTGTTTGACCGGGTCAGTTGGCCAGTCAATTGTGTTGTGCGCAGGTAAATATTTTGACGAGAGCTAATCCTTTATACGTTTCTGTTCAAGTGTTTACAGGCCTTCCGCCTGAGTTGGAGATTCTTGACTGAAGTTTATTTTTCTTCCCAAGTTCGTTCTTACCCTTTTAGGTTTAGTGATAAGCAATATCGTATAATGGTTTTCAAATGTTCCAACTGTACGTTCCAAATAAAACACAGCAATGTAGAAAATTCAATCAGAGTTTATTTTGGTGTCATTAGACAAGCACTGCAAATTTTACAATGAAAATATATATCCACAAGGAAAAATTTATCCACAAGGAAAATATATCCAACAGAACAATATAAAAACTTGTCAACTTAAAAACTTGTCTTGATAATCTCAAAGACGAAGTTCACCTAACGCTACAACTGCCTAGCAAACATTTCTATCTATCTAATCCTAAAAATCTGTAGAAGCCCGTCTATCGCCCACATCTCTCCTTTTTCCCGCCATTTTTCACACGACTCACTCTTTTTTTCACACGTTTTTCGAATTTTTCAACACGTCTTTCTCTCTCTCTCTAAACAATGGAAAAAAACCCAAGAATTCACAACATTCATTTCACACTTTCCACGCATTCATTATTGTTCTATGAGACAGCTCCACAATGCCTCTCTTCGTCGTGACTGCTATCTGAACCTAAAATTTATACTGCGTTTTGTGCAAAAACGCCTTATCTGCTTAACGTCTGTTATTCTTATTCTATGTAGCATTTTAACACGTACAAATGGTAGTGTATGCCAAGCGGTCACAACTAGGGGTGATGTGGTCAGCATCACGCCGGCCGCCTTAATCTTCCCAGAGTTGATCTGGTACCCAATTCATGAAGCTGGGTTGGCATGAATGACTGAACCAAAAAACCTACCCAAAACTGTGTTCTCATAGATGTTAACTCCGTTTTCCTCTCTGTTCGTGCAGTTATAAGTGACTCCGCTCTTTATAAAGTTCTCACCAACCAGGTGACATCTGCCGTCAATCTCATTGTTACATTCTGAAAAAAACACGAAATGTTATATTACCAGATGGGACATCCCATTTATGCCAAAGGTCTATTTTTTTTTTTTTTTTTGCAAACGGTAGGCCCCCTAAAAAAAAAAGACCTCGCTTGCCAGACTATGTAATGTAATTTCTGTAGCCAATCAAAAACACTTGCAGATATATAAGCCGTGATAGACAATCAGCGAGGTGTAGTTCCCCCGGGGGTGGGGGGGCTGTGAAGAGACAAAGAAACAAAAGGACTATTCCATCCTCAAGCATGCCGTACAAGCCCACTAATATGAGGCTGAGAATGAGGCTGCCAACCTCATCATATAAATCTAATTGCCACAGAATCCGTCGTTGCAAGAGCATGTGACTGTTTAATGCAGGCTTCCTGCAAGGGGACCAACAGCAATGGTGAATGCATATCATATAATTATTAGGTCAATCTCTTTTCATCTCCGGCAGTATTTAGTTACATTTTTTGAGTGGACTAAATTACGTGCTTTTCTGTGTTCGGCACATTTTCTTTCCCTGCTATCAAGCAGATATTTAGCACTTTCAAATCATCTTACACTCCTCTCAGTGATAAATCGTCATGTCTGTTTGTTTACCCGTTCATCGGTGCTGGAAAAAGAGACGGATGAAATAATATTAACCGACAATCATGTTGGAAAATTTCGGGTGTGCCCGACATCAGGCTGCGGATTAGCACTAAAATCGCCCAGTGAATTTGTTTAATCGCTGATAAGGCTAATGTGCCTTCCTCGACCAGATGGGTAAACGAAGAATTTTGTTTGCGCAAGCGAAGGGTAGTTAGATTACTCGCCTGTCCAACACATTTCTGGACAGACAAGAATGGCATAATCGTTTCCAGTACTCCTTGTTACAAAGACATTACTTTTAATGAAAGTAAGATGTTGTATTTGATAAAACATTGCCGAGAGAGGATCGGATGTTTTCATTCCATATTCGGGAAACATGACCTGTGCAGTAACGCGCAGAAATTTAAATGTGGAAATAATTTGAATTACCCCCACAAAACACGCATGTTTAAAATGATTGGCAGACATTCGGAATGAAGGCACAATACCCCTTCCGATTGGAGCCCTGCTTAACATCGTAACAAACAAGTGCGTGGGAAGACAGGCAATATAACCTGGCACTTTAACCTGGTTAAAGCACTGTGAAAATTCACTCGCGCCAAGAAGACAACCAGACTTTGCCAGAGTTAAAACTAAAATCAACTTTCATTTGTCGGACCGGATTTTGTTTGAGCATCTTGAGGACTTACGAGCCCAGGAAAACTCTACCATTATTAGCAAGGAAAACCGGAATCTGAGGAATCTGAAACACGGAGTCAAAGTGGGAACTTATTGCTAAAGTAACAATACCCCAGACCAAGTGTAAGAGGGCACTACAAGTATCTTTATTTTTCTTAACCAGCAGTCTGTGAGCCTAAAGATTGGCGTAAGTTGTACATTTTTAATTCTATATTTTTTCATTATTAACATGTGAACTAATACGCATATATTGACATGTGAATATTAATATGTGAAAATTGCTAGTGGATGTCCAAGTCATTTGAGGCTGGCAACCTCAGCATATAGAATGGTGATTTCATGAACCATCACTGCCATGGTTGGTGACTGCTTTATTGCAAATTTCCTATAAAGAACCAAAAGCAGAGCTAGTCCCAGGTTCCATTTGGAGCAGGGAGGAAATGATGAAAGAAATGATGTACATACTTGTTATATTATTAATCTTTTCAACCAGTGTAAATGTAAAACATATTCACTCTAAATGTAATGAAAGTTTCAACCTTTTCAACCAGTGTAAATGTAAAACATTTTCACTCTAACTGTAATGAAAGTTTCAACCTTTTCAAACGATGTAAATTTAAACTTATTCAAACTATATTGTTAACATTTTTAACTAAAGTTAAATATAAAATTATTTATGTTAAATGTAAAGATAGTTTTTCGTCCATTAGGATTAATATTAATTCTCAGCGAGGATAAAAGTTCTGAGATAGATGGGATGGTGAAATAAAAAGAGAAGAGCACATAAGTATGTGCCGTGAAACTCAATACTCAGAGGGTATTCGTTTCTCGTCTTTTGCTTGTCGTGGTACTAGTTGAGGGTACTATTTCTGGAACACATGAGGGTATAAGTGGCCTGAATTCGACGCTAGTGAAATGTCCATTTTCGAAAACCATAACATCACTATGTGATGAATAATTTTTTCTAAACAATTATTCATTTGTTATAACTGTTAAACATAATTGATTATTAAATTTGTTACTTGTATAAAGACAAATCTAAAGTGGATTTCATAATTTTGAATGTACTACATTCGTATGCCTCAGACAATGTCTTAAATACATGTAAGCAGAGCTAAATAATAATAAGAGGAAATTCGTTGAATTACCTCAGCTGGGGGCTTGTACGAGCTAAAATTATATTACATAATCCTTCACAAAAGTTGACGGCAGATACTAGAGTTAAAGTGCTCAGCCAATGCAGCATTGTTCTCGCTTTCTGAATATGCCTGAATATGATCATGTACACTCCCTTGAGGTAGAAGCATCTTTATCCTTCTACATAACACTCTGCCAAGAGTAATATTTTGCGAAGGTAGACACCTTTGAAGACCCACATGAGTTTTAGCCACTGTTGGACCACTACTGCAAGTGAATAATGTCCAACAAAAGCCGCTTTTCGTCACCTTTTGCTACGAGAGTATTTGTCTGGTTCTAAATCCCTTAATGATGATCTTGTTATACCATTTCAGTGCTACTCAACGTAATTACTCATTTATAAAGGTCTGTATCGTCTTAATTGCCAGTTCTGCAGTTCTCCATGCTTCGGGGTCAAGCAACAGGATTGCTTCGACATTTCTGGGGAAATCATTTTGTGTTAAACTTGATTTCTTGAGGTTCAAATATATAGGATACATTTAAAAAAGGTAAATGGAATAACTTGTATTAAAGAACAAAAATGAAATATAAACAGAAAAATGTACATTAGCATGTAAGATATATTCATGATAGACAACACAGATATATAGATCTATAAGACGGATATATCATAGCCAAGAGAACCAGGACCAAGGATACACAATATAGATTAGAGAAACAACATAGACAAGGCAATGGAGCATGTAAAAGTTATGAGTTATGCATAACAAAACAAAAGAGACATATTATAGTGTGAACGAAATTGACAGGATTACCTTGTGAAAGAAAAAGCAACAAAACTTAAAAGACCACAAAGAGAATTGGACAGCAAGGATAAAAGGGTCAGGAAGAAGATCTCACATTGTGTTTCAGGTTTTTTTTTTTCATAATTGCAAAGGAAGATAAATGTGCAAGGGAAAGACGTATTTGTGAAATATTTGATAGAATGAGTGTGTAAGACTAGTATTGCTTTGCGGTTACATTTTTTTTAGATAGTTTGCTGCGTCAGTAGAACTACTAGAATGTTATTCATTAGCCTCACATTTGAGTGAATGCATGTCATGTGACAGTTCGGGAAGTAGAGAGAAATAAGAAGCTCGTGAGGTAATGATTCAAGTTATATCAGATGAATAGAATACCACATTGTGATTGGTCGAAGCAAAGAAAGCCAGAGATCAGTACGTAGCAGAAGCTGTACAGTTTCGAGCCAGTCGTACGAGAATAAAAATACCAATTGTGTGCCTGGAATCAAGTTGAAGTTTATGTTATTTATAATAAGAAGAATTTGTTCTTAAACGGCATGAATGGGCAAGATCCCTACCACTTGTATATAACGATTGCTATAAGGCTAGCCACTTGACGCAGTTTGCTGGCTTATGCCAATAAAAATGACCATATTAGTAGATTGTCAGAATTGATTTATGAGTCAGCAAGAATATTCTAGGAAACGACGTGAGAAACCTGTTGATATTATCGTGTTATTAATCCATTAACAGTAAGAAAATCCGCTTCTTTCCTTATTGACCAGGTTAAAAAGTTCCGTCCTTGAGTTATTTTTCTATGAATGGATACATATGATTATCATTTAACCATATGTAACTTAAACATTACGTACATAAATTGAGATTAGCAACCAATGTGGGTCAGGAAGAAGGTCACACAACGTGTTTAAAAAAAAAGAAAAAAAAGAAACTAATGTGGGCCAAGAGTGAGGCCACACAATACAGATATCGATGAGAAACTAACATGTACCAGGAAGAAAGAAACACAACATACATATAGGAAAACAAAATAATTAAAGGCGCGAGGAAACAATGCAAAAGAGCAAGGTATGCGCAAGAAAGTAATGTCGGCTGTGAATAAAGCCACGCCATATATACCAGAGCAACTCTGGGCAGGTTAAGGCGGCCGGCGTGATGTTGACCACGTCACTCCTAGGTTGCCGATGGTCAAGAAATATGGGCCTAACACCATATTCCCAATATGCCTCAATGGGTGTGTAACCGGATCCTTTACCTTCATTTTACCTATATAGATAAAAATGTATGAAGGTCGGCAATAAGATCACACAAATGTAACTGTAAAAATAGGCCTATAACAATTACAGCAACATGCGGCATAATATGTTAGATAATTTATCTATGCTGTGTTTCAGATTTAAGAGATGAGGATGTCAGTTCCTTTTCTCGCTGCTTTTATCTCCCCAAACTCTAGAGCAGAGTCAGGTACCTGTTTCCACAGCATGGCTAACTATAACATGACGTGACCTTGTATCGAACACAGTCCCTTTGCCTCAAGTACAGTCAGGAACAAAACCCCGAAACATAGATGTCAAAAAGATAGAACTGATGGTAAGATGAATATCATACAATACAAACATAGAAAAGAAATTAAGGGCAGAGCTACATAAGATTTTAAGTCAAATCAGCTCAAAAATAAAAATTGAGATTAGTCTGTATTCGGATAATTTATATTCCCCTGAATCTAAATATGTAAAAATCATTTGTCAGAACACATTCCAAGCAGGTATATTTTTGATTTAGTAAATAGTATTTCTTCAGAAATTCTCCTTTTCCTATGAAGAAAATCTAGATTGTCTCATAAACTTGTTTAATGTTACTAATGTTCTTATAACTTGCACATTTTTTAGTCAATCAATATGAGATTTGGCACAAATACCTTTCCTAGAATAGTAAAACTTTTGCCAGATAAGATTTTTGATATCTTATCAAAATTTTGATTTATTGCAAATAATGTTGTAAAATTATGAAAACAATTGTTATTTTTGTTAGTTACAAGCTTTAAAGTTCTATATCTCCAAATCAGTATAGGTTATCAAAAATCAAATCTGACAAAAGTTTAAAAAATATTATGACAATCATTCTATTTAAATTTAGTATTGGTAAATTAATTAAATAAAAAAAAGGCTTAGCAAATTGAAATAGAACAATAGAATCCAATATGGCCGCCGTTTCCATGGCAAACAATCATGCAATACCTTCAACTCCTCATTATGTGTATCTATGATTAATGTAGGTTAAGTTTGTGCATTTTCATTGAAATCCTATGATAAATAATGAAAATAGCATTTCACTGTAGCTCTCGCTCTTAATGAGAACAGAAATTTGAGACAAGTGGTAGCTAAAGGTTAAAGAGAAATGAAAAATAAAAAAACGTGTCTGTGCAGCAGGTTAGCTAAAGACCTGAAACACCACACAACAGCTAACCTGCGTCCAGAGGAAAAATGACGCCGTTTTGGCACTGATGTTCCGTGCAGCTGCCACTCAGTCTGAATTTCTGCAAAGTTTGGTATGTTTTCCCTTCGACCGCGCAATTTTCAATCCTTGGGACAGCGATTTCATTCCGGTACTCAAACTTTGTACCAACTGGAACCTTCCTGCATTTGTACGTATGTCCCTGGTACTCAAACATTAAATTGAGTCGATGACAGTTGCCGTCAATTTCCGTGCTACATGCTGTAAAGAAGGGCAATAAAAATAACGACAAGTTAAATTTAGCAACAACTACTGCACAAGTTCTGGTACATTTGTAAATTTACTATAGTTATGTGCGGTGTGTTTATTAAAATGGAAAAAAAGGTAAAGCATCTTACTTGGACAAAGACAAAGAAAATACCCTACGTTGCGGCCACAAAGACTCTATCAGGAAAAGAGTTGAAGGTGGAGATCTAAGTAGGAAACATGACAAAATAAAGAAATATATTTATGTATGAATCTTCCACTCAAATGTCAAGTCAACCCTATTATTTTGCTCTCAAACATAAAGAACGTGAATAAAAAGTTACATCATTTCATAAATGGGTACTTGTGCACAATAGAAGGATGGAAATTGTACAAGACCACCAATGCTGAATTTATCAGAAGAACAATACAAGTGGCAGTGTATCAAGATATGAGACGAAACACAACTAAGCTTACATTCTTCTAGTTTCCAGAGGTGCATTAATAAACAACAATTACAAACAGCAAAGGCGTGAATGAAAGACACAATTTAAATTATTTATTGAAAAGGTCCTTTTTTTAAAAAGAACACGAACAATTTAGATTGAAAATGACATATATCATTGACTTTATAATAATCTGTTACTTTTCCTTTAAACCGAAAAATCATGTCCCTTTTCCCTCAACGTGTCTGGCCTAATTACGAAGCCTCCGTATTGAATTTATTGTTTTCTGATTTGTCTAATGCAACACACCTTCAGACCTATCAGCATACCAAATTTCAGATTTCTAGATTATTTAGAAGTGTTCACACAATTTCATGCGGACAGATGGAATCTCCAGACACAATTTGGTTTCTTTATAAAATAACATTCGTTCATGTTTAAAACCAAACTGCACACATTGTAATAAACGTTTTAAACACATAAAGAAAGGAAACCCGAGGCCTGTAAACAGTAGATACATATTACACAAACATAAAGGTATGTTTTCAGGCACTCGTGAATAATAAAGAAGTAGAAAACTAGACAACAGAAAAACAACAGACGTGAGTGGCTTACCGGGGAATCGAACCCAGGACCTTCCGTGCGGCACCCCTGTGGTAAAGTGGGATGTTATAAATATTTATAGGGGACTTAGTGTACTGACTGAGATCAGCTGTGAAGGTATATATATCTAATAAGAGTAGTGTATTATATATAACCTTACTTGCTGCCACATATGTATACCTCAGTCAGAATTATTCTGGAATAGTGTGATGACTACGTTATATGTCTAGGGTATGTGTATGATGAAGTGTAAGTCAAAACAACAACAGACAGATAAACAATTTAATTTATTCCACTACACTTGACAACACTGTGACACTCACATACATAAAACACTCTACAAGGATATCTTAAAGGAGTCACTGATAACTTTTCAAATAACAATATGTATTCATTGCTGTCATGAATGTATATGTGTCCTGATTCAAATACAAAGGGAACCAGGAATCACAATCAATTTTAATTACAAGTTATATGTACAGAATTTATCAATATGAATATTGTAGTGACATATATTATTAAAAGTATCCTATGTGTGTCAGTTGTGTAGTAGTAATATGAGGTAATACTGGTTTTGTTTTGTTCAAGCTCTGTTGGTATTTGTCATCATGACTTCAATAGTTTGTCTTTATTGGACTAGTATTGGAGATGTTCTCAGTTCCTGATATTAAAACAATTAAATTCCCCTCTTGATTATATTTTACACTGTCATTTTAAGATGGGGGTACATAATGTTGAGCTCAGCTGGCCACATCAGCTTATCTTGCGTGATGGCGGCAGGAAAAGACTCCTCTGCTCGATTTCTCCCCTGGGCTCTGGAGACACCTCACTGATAGCTAAATGGACCAAGGAGTATGCTGTCCGACTCTGGATTCAGCAAAGCTCTGACCAGGTGCTGCTCAATAACGTCAAGACCACGGTCCCTGAAAACAAGAAGGATGTACCTTCTACGTCATAACTAATTTATACTCTCTTTCTACACTGATCACAATACATCACAAACATTGAGTTCAGAGCGTTAGGCCAACTGTCAGCTTCATCTGAAATACTTTATACCAGTATTAACCTCCTTAATGGTTACTACGCCTCTGCACTTCCAGCATTATTTCTGTCTAATCAATAATCTAGGTGTCTGTGTACTGTTTGGCCATTCCATGCCGTTTTACTTTCCTCCGACACCTTCTGTTCAGGCTGGAGCATTATAGGCTTTACATCATGTTTGCTACTGAACTACACATATATACAGGCATAAATTAATAATTCACATTCAATTTTCATTAAAAGATACTGAATGTTTCAAGCTTACCACAATTCATGGAAATAAACACAGATACGTTGACTAGCAATGAATTCTGGCACAAATACTGGCACAAATTCCCATCTGCTTATGTTCCAGGCTTTTATTTAGCAAAAATATGAGCTGGCTTCAACGCACTGTTGCTTTATCAAGCTTATTTGAACTAGTGGTCTCGAACTAACGCTCCTAAGTGATTATATCAGCGAGTCTGGCCAATGGAGCCACGTTTCGACAAGTGTTTGAAAAAATTTTTACCTTCCTACGTCTCCCCTAACAACCAAGGATAGCATTTATAGTCCGACTAATCGTGTTTAGCCTTACATATCATTCCAGCCAATCAGTTCAAATGTAACTTGTGGCCCATTTCCCGTACAATGGTGGTTTAAAAAAATCTACCACTGAGCGATTCTGATTTTGGGTGTTGTCTGACAGCACCATCATTTTATTTTGGCTATAACTTGTTAATTCCTAGACTATTTGCATAACACTTAACATATTCTTTGTCATCAAGCCCTAAGGAACCCAAATATACAAATTTAAAAGAGCTAAGTGGCTGCGTTCAAAATATGCAATTTCTTCTACCTCCTGTTTCGAAGATGTGCTGTCTGGGTACTGTAATGTTTTCAAACGTAAACCCATCTATTGTCATCTTTCCTAATAAGAGTTTTTCATGATTTAAAAACCTAACTCTGGGAAGGGTAGTGAATTTTATCACTGTCGATTTGAAATAAAGTTAGTGCATGTGGCCTTACACGCGTGATGGCAGCAATTGTGTATCGCGCGACGCGTGTTTAGTGTTGCACGTGTTCGGCTTTATGCCTCTCCCTTCTCTCTATCCTTTAGTCCATCTGTCTTTAGTTACGCCGTGTATAAAATGGAATGAATGAAATATTAAAATTAGGTCATTGTTCAGCTTGCGTATCTCAATGTTTTTCCAAGAAATACAGCACACGTTTCATTGAAGAAAGCGGGTAATAATACAGTAGGCTTTTACTATCAACGTGAAAGCGTTACAATTTGCCGACGAAGTAGAAAACAAGGGGGATTTCGAGTACAGTCATTGTGACAGCACTGTTCTTTACCATTCTTCTTCCTTTTATTAAATTTATTTGTTAGGCTTTATATTTACCTGATAATTTATATATGTGGATTAGAATATTTCACGACAACCCCCGCCTAGCTATGGAAGCAAATCACACTATCCTCCCTGCCAGCTAAGCACCACAGTAAATGATGCTTCGATGACAGGGGTTATTAGTGAGACCAGCAACACATAACACCGGAAATTTACCTAGGGCAATCCAGCCTATTAATGACGCAATCCCTTCTGTTCCTCTATTATTCAGTATAGGTCAGATTACACAAGACAAAGACCTTGTCCTCCGTCCTGTACTTACTGTTCTTAGTCTTCTATCATTTACTAGACACAGTAACGATGCGTCCCGGGAAAACTACCTTCATTTGTTCGAATCCAAAGAGGTGCAGCTATCATCCTTAACAGAAATAACAAAACATTGCCGTAAACTTGTTGTACTTACGGATTGGTTGAATTGAAGAAGAATGGGACGTGTGTTCCTTACGGCATTTTACAAGAATTCGGAGACGCAGTTCTAAGGAGTATGTAAGGTTATTGTCATTTTCGATCAGAATCGACATCATTGCACTCCAGGCAAACCCATAGGTGTTCATTCTCCCTCAGCAAATGTTGAAGAGTGTGAATGATAATTGTTCCTGTTGCACATAGGTTGTATACACGCCAAATGTATTCCCTCATGCGTCCATCCCAGCTGGTCTTCGTTTGATGCCAAATTGCAGTAATCTTGACCTTGATGATTCATCGATTGCAGTGTCATTCTCTTATAGGCGATCGTTAACAGCCCTCAGTATCTCTCCCTTATCCATATCAAATGCACTTTCTATGGGCGCTCTTGAAGCTAGTCCGTCAGCTCTTTCACTGCCACATACCCCTGCATGACCAGAACAGTAAATCAACACCAGTTCCTGAATATTCGAGGCTTTTATGGAGGTTTTCCATTCATTCCTGAGCCCGTCCGAAGCATAGATTGTGAGTCTGATACAATAACTGCCCTTGTTGATGAAGTTTCAGACAATCTGCTTAAGGCTGCAGTAGCTGCCTCTACCACCATTCTCATGCTGGGGGTTGTTATCATGTAAGCCCCGCTGTGTTCAGCGACGATATTATGCCCGTTACTCTAGCAGAGAAGCCCCACCCTGATCTCCCCCCACGGATTACAGACCCATCAATGTACACAATGGCATCATCATCCCCAGCGTGATCATTTTTCAGCTGGTCAATTTCCAGCTCTGACCTCTCATTGACTCATATTCTGCATTTACCAAGGCTGAGGATGACTTGCTGATAGTTCGTCCAGTTCTCACATGATTTACTCCACTCTTCCCCCTTGATGTAGTGTTAGGAATCCTAAACCTAACCCGAACCCATAACCTTAATCTTAACTATATGAGTGACTTACCTGGATAGAATCGAAGAACACGTCCCATTGTCCTTCATTTCAACCGATTTGTTTTTCATTTCTGGTTTATTTTGTTAATTGCAATTTTTGCTCCTTTTGGTCAGGCAAGCTCCGTTCAATATAGACATAAGGTACCTCAGTTATACTAGGGCCCATATTCAAATAGGGCAGACCGTGTGATGTGGTGTAACAGTGACCTTGCCACCGTAAACAGTACTAATGTACTTTAGACATGTTTGTTTGGTTATAACGATCGCCACGGGTTCGAGTTATTCACTCTTTTACCCTTGCAACAAATATTTGGGGTAGAGGTTTTGGGCTTTCTTGCAACCCTAGAGAGCTTCCTAAACTCAGCGGCATGTACTCGTAACACCAGGTCCACCTTGGCGTGTATGTAATGTCCCCGAGGTTTGATGGCTCTCTTCCCTGCAAAGGGGATTCGTACAATAGATATGCATACAACAATAATGTCGTTTAACTGTTCGCTAAACAAGTCACCATGGGAATAAGACATTGTGACCTCTCAGTCCGAACAGAAACCGTCTACTGACCAATTTAACCTTAGTGAAGTGAGGTCATGCGTCAATAAGGTCATCATTATTTTTTTCGTTCTGCTCCTTACCTCCGTAAGGAGCAGAAAGAAAAAAATGGAGCCACAACAGTAGCTCGTCCACTTACAGAAAGCCTGCACCAAACATTCACCTGCTCTTACAGTGATGTTTCCTGGGACAATTTAACAGATAAAGTATCTAGCAGAAAATCTATACACGCTGATAGTAACAAATCTTTTTTTCTGTTAACAAAATGCATAGAAAGACTCCACAGTTTTCACATGATCTTTTAACACATGATCTTTTAACACATGATCTTTTAACACATGTTTATCCACTGTCAGCAGTTGTAACGCTGAAGAGCCAAAATAATGTAGACCAGGATAATCTAAGAGTAGTGCTCCACAAACTTTGTTAACGATTCAAAAGATTTGTGATCCAATGGATCCCATCTCATTGTAACATCCCTAGCAATGAAGAGGCTGACAGATTGATAAAAGGTGGACAACTACTTCAACCTAATGCAAGCATAACTTTTGAAGAGGCAAAGAGGTTTATCATAAGCAGATACAGGAGAAAATGGGACGCAGAGCATAAAAGCCACAAAAAGAAAGATTCATATTATCAGCCAAGCACAAGAGAGCAAGTTGTAATTTTCAGACTCCGCACGGGCCGCTAAAGATTGGGATGCCATCAATTCAAAAACTAAAGATAGGAACTACCGATGAGTGTAACTGTGGCACTGATAAAATGGCTGCTTATCATCTGTTTCAAACATTATCAATGTTGGGAGTTAGAAAATGTAGTTAGTTTGAATGCCCAGAACAACACTTCGCTACCCCAGTCCACTAGACACTCTATGTCACGTGATGAGACTGGTAGGGAAAGGATTGCTAACGAGGCGTGTGCAAAAAGAGAAGAGAGTTTAGCAGAAAAGTGTATGGAAAAACGAGGGGATTGAAGTTCCAGCCGTTTGGCTGTTGAGATGTGCATCTGGGTGTGTGTGTATGGCCCGTGAGATATATTAATGTATACAATATTCAGTATATTGAAAGTATACAACTGTATTTCATATTTCATTATTGAAAGGATTGTTTCACACATATGAGTGACTATTATTATTATTAATCTAGATTGTGTACTAATTGCCTGACCTCATCAATGGGTCTATTCTGAAGTTCTTCATGTTTATTAAAGTTATAAACCGTCACTCAGCAGTTATTACTTTCTTTGGAGAAAGAGATGTGTGCACAAAAGTAAACTAATACTTGTTTGTCAGGCACGTAAAGAAAGAACCCTGGACAGTAACTCTGAATGAATATTAGATACTTAGAAAACAAGCGAAAATAACCCCTCAACAATCAACACATGAGGATCAGAGTTCGCGCATATGACCACCACCAGTATCATTCCTGGAAAAACACAACGGCCGAACAAAAAGCCTCAAGCTGACCTTTGCTTTCTTTGAAAATAGTCAAGCAGACGTCTTTGAGTGTACGAAGTAGAAGAAGAAACAGTCATTAATAATATTATCAAGTCCCATTTATACCCATAATCATGATCAATATGTTCCTTTCTAATCCACAGGGAACATTGAGGGACCACTGCTGTGACTCTCCGTGCATCGCGCCTGCCTGCGCATCCGCACTCGTTACAGTATTTTCTGTACCAATTTAATTTACGATGTGGCTGAGAAACAAATGTACAGTTGGGTTAACGGGTTAATAGCCACTACGACATGCTTGAGGGAGCTGTAGCCCTATACTTTTTGTATCCGTTTAGACATGAGGAACTATACCTTTTAACATGGATAGGAATTCAAATTTTATTGCGGTCAGACTCCATGTACAAAAGTTAACACTAACCGAACTATGCAACGTTTTATTGTCGCAAATGCCGACTTAAATTTCAGTTAAACACCAGAAACAGGCATCAGCCACTTGTGTTCTTCCGTTACCGGCTTGTACGATGATAAAGTTTCTTCTTAGCCCGACTGGCTAAGTGGTAGAGCGCTTTCCTCTCACGGTAAAGTTACCGGCTGCGAGATCAAAACCTGTTAGAGTTACCTCCTGTATACCCAGCTGTAAATGAATACCTGACTCTGTTCTTGAGGTTAGGGAAGGCAAAAGTAGAGAAGAAAGGAACTGTTCATTCCATATCAAAACTGGCTTTAACATGGTGACGTCTTGTAACACGTGACTATGGTGACGTCTTTTAACACGTGACTACACTGCCGCAGTTTGTGATATGGGACTTCACTTATTTGTTTAACTATTTTATAAATGTGCATGTAAACACAATCATTTGTCTTCCCTTTGTTACTTTCACAATTGCCTCCTGCTGGCGGAATTGTGGATTTTAAAGCTGCATCCAAGGTGGAATGGGTTCATTTTCTACACAAAACAGGAGGCTGAGACACTTGGGAGTCGTGACCCACGTGGGCCCGCCCCCCTTAGAGTGTAAAGGAGAATAATGGGCCTAAACACGGTTCGACGGGGGGACCTTTTCTGGTGATCAGATTACCTCCTGTTGTATCGCTTTGCATAGAGTTTCCTATCATAATTCTTCTTCATACACTTTCAGACTTTCACTTGAATGTTTTCAAAGACAGCAGTAGTCAGTTCGAGGCTATTTGGATCCCCGTAGAGCTTTTCCACGAATGGTACTGGTGTCGGCCATATGCGCTTTCTCTGTTCCACATCTGTTGGGCAACTTTGAAGCAGATGTTCAGCAGCCATTTTATCAGTGCCACAGTTACACTGACCGGTAGTTCCTACAGACGGTCTGTCAGGGGAACTTTTTTGTTGCGAACTCCTTCCGCATTACCGATTTGTCTTTCATAATAATAATAACCATAGCCCCTTCAGTCATAACTGACTATGGGAATGCGCCCTTGAGGCGACAGCCCTCAGCTGCTTATTTTCCCGGTGTTCCTTTCGACGTTTTCTCCTCTCTTCTGCTGGCTGTGAGAGCTTCTTTTCGCCAAATTAGAGGTGGTGCTGTAGAGAGCAGCGTCAGTTGGTGCAATCGGCAGCTTCATCCTCCCAGGTAGCTGGGTTTATGTCCAGTGCCCTCATGTTTCTCTTGCACACATCTTTGAAACTCAGCTGCGGTCGCTCATCTGTTCTTTTGCCATCTGCCAGTTGTCCGTGGAAGATATCTTGCAGGATGCGACCATCCTCCATGCGGCAGACATGGCCAAGCCAGCGTAGTCTACGCTGTCTAAGCAGTGTATACATGCTCTTTGTTGTTCAGATGTCACGACATTGTCAACTAGGGCTGTTTGATATTGCAGTAAAGTACCAGGTCGTGACTGGCCAACTTTTGTTTACATTCACTCGTTAACTAAGTCGAGAAACGACTCAACTTCCTCGTAATAACAACAGATTCGAACAGGTTAATGAAAAAACACCTGTTATTGTTTAGGATCTAATATATTATATTTATGAATATAATTCAACATTATTAAAATGCTCTTACTGTAATAAATTCACTTTCCTGTGTTTATGTTACCGACATTTATGTCATATTCTCATATTTATTATACTTTTATGAGGGAGTTAACTAGGTCACCATAGATCCCCATTTTTACTTTCAAATTAAGAAAACAAAACAGAAGCGTCGATGAAGTTAAACACCAGTAACAGGCATCAGCCACTTTTGTTCTTCCGTTACCGGCTTGTACGATGATAAAGTATCTAGTTTCTACTCGAACAGATCTAACATGGAACCAATGACAAGACCCAGACAAGTCGTCGCATCGGTACTGCTTTATTCTATCTCCATTTTTGACCAAAATTGACCTGAGGTCATATCTCGATATAAAATAGTTTAATCTATCATCCTACACAATAGTTGAATCTATCATCCTACACAATAGTTGAATCTATCATCCTACACAATAGTTGAATCTATCATCCTACACAATAGTTGAATCTATCATCCTACACAATAGTTGAATCTATCATCCTACACAATAGTTGAATCTATCATCCTACACAATAGTTTAATCTATCATCCTACACAACATCTTACAGTCAACAGTTTGGATCATCATGAAAAATGTGATTTTAATGTGATATTTTCTTCTTTTCAACCAGTAACCCAAAAACTCTAACGCGTTTTTCTCAAAACGAGCTAAAGTGGAGACAGAATAAGCAGTACTAAGGCGACGAAGTGCCAGTGGAACCAGAAGACGTTGGAGATGGATAGGATACACACTGAGGAAAGATGTTGATATCATTACCATACAGTCTTTGTTCTTGATGCCTCATGGTAAAAGAGGTTGATGAGGATCAAAGAATACATGGAGAACAGACATGAGAAGGATGAAGAATACATGGAGAACAGACATGAGAAGGATGAAGAATACATGGAGAACAGACATGAGAAGGATGAAGAATACATGAAGAACAGACATGAGAATGATGAAGAATACATGGAGAACAGACATGAGAAGGATGAAGAAGACATGGAGAACAGACATGAGAAGGATGAAGAAGACATGGAGAACAGACATGAGAAGGATGAAGAAGACATGGAGAACAGACATGAGAAGGATGAAGAATACATGGAGAACAGACATGAGAAGGATGAAGAATACATGGAGAACAGACATGAGAAGGATGAAGAATACATGGAGAACAGACATGAGAAGGATGAAGAATACATGGAGAACAGACATGAGAAGGATGAAGAATACATGGAGAACAGACATGAGAAGGGACATGAGAAGGATGAAGAATACATGGAGAACAGACATGAGAAGGATGAAGAATACATGGAGAACAGACATGAGAAGGATGAAGAAGACATGGAGAACAGACATGAGAAGGATGAAGAAGACATGGAGAACAGACATGAGAAGGATGAAGAATACATGGAGAACAGACATGAGAAGGATGAAGAATACATGGAGAACAGACATGAGAAGGATGAAGAATACATGGAGAAAAGACATGAGAAGGATGAAGAATACATGGAGAACAGACATGAGAAGGATGAAGAATACATGGAGAACAGACATGAGAAGGATGAAGAAGACATGGAGAACAGACATGAGAAGGATGAAGAATACATGGAGAACAGACATGAGAAGGATGAAGAATACATGGAGAACAGACATGAGAAGGAGGAAGAATACATGAAGAACAGACATGAGAAGGATGAAGAATACATGGAGAACAGACATGAGAAGGATGAAGAATACATGAAGAACAGACATGAGAAGGATGAAGAATACATGAAGTACAGACATGAGAAGGATGAAGAATACATGGAGAACAGACATGAGAAAGATGAAGAAGACATGGAGAACAGACATGAGAAGGATGAAGAATACATGAAGTACAGACATGAGAAGGAGGAAGAATACATGGAGAACAGACATGAGAAAGATGAAGAAGACATGGAGAACAGACATGAGAAGGATGAAGAATACATGAAGAACAGACATGAGAAGGATGAAGAATACATGGAGAACAGACATGAGAAGGATGAAGAATACATGGAGAACAGACATGAGAAGGATGAAGAATACATGGAGAACAGACATGAGAAGGATGAAGAAGACATGGAGAACAGACATGAGAAGGATGAAGAAGACATGGAGAACAGACATGAGAAGGATGAAGAATACATGGAGAACAGACATGATAAGGATGAAGAATACATGAAGAACAGACATGAAGAACAGACATGAGAAGGATGAAGAATACATGAAGAACAGACATGAGAATGATGAAGAATACATGGAGAACAGACATGAGAAGGATGAAGAAGACATGGAGAACAGACATGAGAAGGATGAAGAAGACATGGAGAACAGACATGAGAAGGATGAAGAATACATGAAGAACAGACATGAGAAGGATGAAGAATACATGGAGAACAGACATGAGAAGGATGAAGAATACATGAAGAACAGACATGAGAAGGATGAAGAATACATGAAGAACAGACATGAGAAGGATGAAGAATACATGGAGAACAGACATGAGAAGGATGAAGAATACATGGAGAACAGACATGAGAAGGATGAAGAATACATGGAGAACAGACATGAGAAGGATGAAGAATACATGGAGAACAGACATGAGAAGGATGAAGAATACATGGAGAACAGACATGAGAAGGATGAAGAATACATGGAGAACAGACATGAGAAGGATGAAGAATACATGGAGAACAGACATGAGAAGGATGAAGAAGACATGGAGAACAGACATGAGAAGGATGAAGAATACATGAAGAACAGACATGAGAAGGAGGAAGAATACATGGAGAACAGACATGAGAAGGATGAAGAATACATGGAGAAAAGACATGAGAAGGAGGAAGAATACATGAAGAACAGACATGAGAAGGATGAAGAATACATGGAGAACAGACATAAGAAGGATGAATAATACATGAAGAACAGACATGAGAAGGAGGAAGAATACATGTAGAACAGACATGAGAAGGATGAAGAATACATGGAGAACAGACATGAGAAGGATGAAGAATACATGGAGAACAGACATGAGAAGGATGAAGAATACATGAAGAACAGACATGAGAAGGATGAAGAATACATGGAGAACAGACATGAGAAAGAGGAAGAATACATGGAGAACAGACATGAGAAGGATGAAGAATACATGGAGAACAGACATGAGAAGGATGAAGAATACATGGAGAACAGACATGAGAAGGATGAAGAATACATGGAGAACAGACATGAGAAGGATGAAGAATACATGGAGAACAGACATGAGAAGGATGAAGAATACATGAAGAACAGACATGAGAAGGGTGAAGAAGACATGAAGAACAGACATGAGAAGGATGAAGGTTACATGAAGAACAGACATGAGAAGGGTGAAGAAGACATGTATTTCAAGGCAACTGGTATTTTGGAATCCCCAGGTTAAGAGGTGGACCCAGGTTAAGAGGTGGACCCAGGTTAAGAGGTGGACCCAGGTTAAGAGGTGGACCCAGGTTAAGAGGTGGACCCAGGTTAAGAGGTGGACCCAGGTTAAGAGGTGGACCCAGGTTAAGAGGTGGACCCAGACACATGGAGAAGAGAACTGGAAACAGAAAGAAAATGAAGAGGAAGACACGGAAAGACCTTCAGCTGATGGCACGTGACAGGATGACGTGGCACGTGACAGGATAACGTGGCACGTGACAGGATGACATGGTACGTGACAGGATGACATGGCACGTGACAGGATGACGTGGCACGTGATTGTTGAATGCCTTTGATCTTTGGGTAGCTGCAGGGTAATAATGGCAGTATTACCTGTAAAATAACATTACCTTCATAATATGTGACAACTTGACCGAACTGACACTGTAATATGGCGCAACCGTTGTCATGGTTGATTTTGGCTAAGTGTGCATACCTCTGACCTTTGTAGTTGCAGGCTGTAGAAATAAATAACAAGTGTAATAAACTTGGTATTTTATGAAACCATGCATGAAAAGCATATTGTGTGATAAAATGATAGTTATCATTGATTTTATCCTCACAGTAATGATAATTTTCATTTTCGATATCGACGACATTATTATTGAAGTTTTTAAATTCTCTGTGTTGGAATTGATATTCTTTGATGTCCATCTACTTCCAAGAGCAACGAAAGCTCCTAAAGCCTTTTTCATCCTTAAGGCAGCTCCTTCAACGTTTTTTTGTTGTTTTTGTTTTGTTTTTACTGCGGAGGTGGACGTTCATGATTGATGGCTGAAAGCGGGTGCTGCATGGACACATCGCAAAAATCCCCAAAAATAATTAAAGAGAAATTGATAGTGATTTTAAAAAATCCAACTTTAATTTAACATTGATGCTTAAGCTTGACCGTCAAATTACAGATAGTAGTGGTTCAAGACATAGAAATTTATAGTTAAGTGACAGTATGCCAATTTATTGGGTAATTGCGCTAAAGTATAACCGTCTATATATAGACATGAATATTTATAGTAAAATGGCACTATTTAACTTTATTTAGCAATAATGCTCAAGAACTAGAAGAGATTTATAATAAGGGGACAACTTCTCACTCTGTTTATGTGACGCTCAAGAAATGGAAAGAATTTTCAATAAAACAACAGCTTCTCACTCTATTAAACAATGACGCACAAGCACGGCCGTCTATATTTAGACGGTCATAGGTAAAGAAATAAACCGTATTCACAGTTACGTGAGAACTGTCCACATTATTTAGCAACGATACTGTTACAGCTACTTGTACTAAATCAGAAACCTGCAGATTTAGTTCACATACAACTTGCAGCCTTAAAGTCTAAAGTTAACAACCAACCTTACAGGTGTGTGTCTATACTCACCACTTGGGCCACGTGATTCTTGGGGGGAAAAAAGAAAATTAAGATGTTAGTTCGAATGTGGCGTCATATCTCGTCATATTAAGATATAACTATCAACAACTAACACAATTCTCGTGCACGTAACTTGTATGTTGTCCTGGGTGTCCGAGAATTATTCACGGGATTATGAAGTTTAATAACCTACAGAAGATACGAGAGTTGCAGATAAATGATACTGCTTTTGTAGGAATTTACTGGTCATTTTCATTAAAATTAATTGCACTTGTGCTGCTTCTAAACTAAGTGGCGGTAACTGGAGTATTAGCTAGATATTGTATGTGTTAGATATTTGTGCACTTTTAATAACTTTCTTTCTCTTCGGCAGTATCATTTCATTTCTCAATTTTCCTCTCCGATCGTCCTATTATTTGGCATATTTTATGACATACATTTTTTGCCTAACCGCTCCCAGACTTGTTTACGCCTCGCCAGGTGAATCATAATAATGTCAGGCTAATTAGACAGGTCAGCAGATAATACTTTTATCACGTAAGTCGTATAGCCATCTTTGATGCAGACAGTAAGCGTGAAGAGGAATAGCGACTTTGACGTAATTCATTTCTGGGGCCAGTGACAAACAGGCAAGTGACCACCTGGGTTCGCGGTCTGTCTGTCTGAGAAATCCGTCTAGGAGATTTACGCAAACATAGGTAATATACGTAATCACTTCCGATGGATGTTCTGTATCAATGATACAGATAACCCGTCTGGGGAGATTATCTCTTAGTATAGAGCGGCCTTCTAGAGAGGCCGATGATCGATCCCCATCAATAGCAAAAATTTATAGCTGAATGCATGTTTCAAACCACTGATCAATTTAGTTACGTGCATGATGTAGGGGTTTCATTTCTTCACATTTTGATATATAACACTTATGTTATCTTTATAAATAAATTATTTATTGCAAAATTTGTAATGGTAGTCATGAAAGGCAGCTTGTATACTAAGAGTTAAGTTGGGCAGGAAATGAGTTCCCAGATGGGTTTGTGAGTTTGCATAAAAAAAGCAATCGGAAGTATTACTGACATATCTGAAAGAGGTCACGATATTAAATTTTAAAATTTGATAATTTAAAACACGCGGGGGAAATTAAATTAAGCACCCCGACCCACATAGTTATAAAGAGCTTACCATTGGTTTAAGTTGAGAGCCGGAATATACTTTGACTTCGATTGGCAAGTTGGTCTAAAAGTACAATCTGGGACTTGACCTGAGAAATGGATATATAATCTAGCGAAATCGGAGACACAAATCAGACTGCATCGCCACGTCAAGCTGGCAACTCATCAGAGCCAGAGATAAGGATCGGACAAAGGATTCCAAAATTATAAGTGACAGATCGAAGTATTTGAGCAACTTTGAAACTTAAAAGTAAACACGCAATTTTAAATACAAAGACTGGACACTTCAGGGATTATAAACACAAGTCATAAGAGGAATAATAAAATTACACAGACAAGTGATTCGAAGCATCGCATCAACGTGCTGTGTCCATTCTAACTGTGTCAGGAGATTGTAGATCCCATTTGGGTTCGTGGTACGAAGCTGCAAGACTAAAGTTTCTACGCCACTAGTTGTGAGTCAAGAGCAGGAATTCAGCACTAACCACCTACATTGGACGAGTTGTGTGAAAAAGTGCCCACATCACAAAAGAATTGACGAAACCACGGCTGCAGGACTCAGTTAGACCAGGTAAGTTCTTATTAAAGGAAACAGCAAAAGGACAAAAATTTTATAAATCCTCAACCCACGTCTCAGTGAAGACAATTTTGTACACATCTAAAATTTACCTTCATTCCATCGTTACTTTAATCTGTTAAAATTAATTGATTATTAAATTTGTTACATGTTATTTTAAAACAAAACAATCACTGTTGATTCAGTTATTATAGGTATGAAAGCAAACGTATGAGCTAGACTCTTTAATATACATCTAGACATATATTTACATCTATAGATCAAATACTTATAAAATAATTTCGCTGGATTTACACCAGTTGGGGGCTTGAACGGGCTAAAACCATTGCTTAATTCTTCACGAAAGGCGACGGATCAGATATAATTTAATAGTGCTCTGCCCTATGTAGCATTGTTCTTGACTTCTGAAAACATCTTGTGAAACTCCCTTGAGATAGAAGCATCATTATCCTTCTATCTACAACTCTGCCAAGAGTAATGTTGTGCGAAGGTAGACACCTTTGAAGCCCATATTAGATACTCTCGATTGTAGTCCACTGCAGAGCTAAGGGGAGGCAATCCGCGACAATAATGGGGCACCATCTATTTAACAGGCTAAATGTAGGAACAACCATTGAGGGTAACTCACACAGATAAAATGACTGCTGAAAATTTGCTTCAAAGATGACCAACACATGAGCAACAGAGAAAACACATATGGACGTCACCAGTACCATTCATGGAAAAACTCAATGGAAATACTAATAACCTAGTTGACCACTACTGCTTTCTTTGAAAATATTCAAGTAGACGTCTGTTGCGTGCATATTTTGACGCACATATTACAAAAATCGATATGGCTATTTAATATGGAAAAGATATAGACATTCATTCATTTGTGTATGAAAATGCTGTCTATAGTAAAGCTAGATAACTCATGATTGATTTACACTTTTGATCATAGGAGTAATCGTTCTTGATATTGATTCGGCGCATGGATATGACACCCATGTCCGTACTTATTTGTTAGGGCCAGAAAATATATTAATTTGCTTATTATGTTTATGGCCTGAATTCATATGTATTACATATTATTAGTACAAGTAGAATCAGTCCTATATTGTATATTTTTGATGGGTAGGCAGGACTATATTCTTGTTATGCCGCTCTAGCGGAAGTATGAGTTGTCTTGACAAGTCGTGATGAGTTCCGAGGTACCGTTTACAATGGCGGTTACGCATTTCCAAGGGCTGGTATATTCTTAAGTAAAAATGATCGATGAAGTGGTTTTTCTTCTGTAGGAGATTGTGTCTCTACTAGAGTTTGTGTTAGAGACTCTCCTAATGTACGGTACCATGTATGATTCGGACTCCAGGTAATTCCAGACCCTATTTTTGATGATCTCATGTCGGTTAGACCCAGCTGGAATATTATGCTTCACAACGCTAGGGTCGTGTTTGTATCGACAAAGATGACGGGCTTCCATACAACAATTATGTCTACGTGAAGTAACTGGATTACTGTAGAACTGTATGGAGAAACTTTAGGAAATCATTCATATGTATTTCGAATTAACTTTGGCTTATATATATACCTTCCTGTGAGCGAGTGAGCGACAACTCAGGAAGGCGGCCATGTTACATTCCTGTCATCGTATTTTTGAATCACTGTCCAAAGAACGGGGCATGTATCTTACTATTCGGACAGTGGCAAGGAGATCTCAATTTTGATAGAAACCCATTCCAAGGTTTCATAATATGATATAAACTGTGAACTTAAAGCTACTTTAGTTACTTACCGATCCGCCTTCACTGACGCGCTTAGTCAGATAGGGGATGCGGCCATTATGTATCATGACATTGGAAACTATTGATGTACTACCTATTATTTATGAATGTGTCATGACATGGGATCTACTATGTATGCCTGCAAATTGATGTGTCAACATACCCATGATTTACTCGTTATGTCCCAGTGTGTGCGTCTAAATAAACTGTGTAAACAAAGATTCCAGCAGTCTGCATTGGTGCCTTGTAGACACAAGTGAATGGGTGCTTAGATTGGTCAGAACATGAACAGTACACCATTCGCGTTAATCACACTCTACACTTCTACTCCATATATACACCATCCTGCGTCGGTTGAAGTGACCAAGTTTAGAGCCTGCTTCCCCTGGAGCCTTAGAGGGAAACTACTGCTTACAGCTGCCTTTGCCTTCCCTAACTCAGGACTAGGGTGAGTTACCCATTTACAGCTGGGTAGACTGGAGCATGCCTGATCTCAGTAACACCATACACCCCAATTTACACAGATGACTTTATACACAGAACTTTACAGTGGTGAGCCAGATTCCTGGGTCCAGCCTACGCAGTTTTGTTGTGTTGAGAATCACATTTTACAGTTGCAAGAACATTTGTTTGACCACATCAACACCAGTAGGACAGCTATACAATCAATGTCAGCTTGACCTGTTCTGACAAGTGTAGCAATATCTGGGTCAGCACTTGTTGACATTTGGCACAGTACAGTCAGTGTTCTAAACTAGTGATTGTTTATCCTGCTGTAATAGAAGAGCAATGTTGAAAATAAAGTGCAAATTTCATCGTTGGATCTTCTTATGTGCTCAAAAAAATTGAACAGTGTAACAATTAGAAAGCAAATCTACTACTCAATAAAGTGGTAGTCTAATTTGTTAAAGCTGAGCATACAGTACAATACATTACAACTGCAACACATTTCATTATATGATACACACATTGATGATTTATATGTATTTATGTTTATATATTATTTGTTTATATGTGTGATTGTTATGTGTTTGCGGGCCTGGATGGGAGGTGACTAGAACAGGAAATACCAAGTGATATTGGTCTTGTTCTGGCGTTCTTTAGGGAGCAATTTCTTAATTGAAATTTGCATGCAACATAGTTTGCAAATATTTGGTTAGCTGTGACGACTGTTTCATATTTGTATTTGTAACATTTTTCTGTTCTTTATTTATGTTTGATTTGTTTGTATAATTGTAGGTCTCATCTTTCCTTTCATTTCAGTTCTTTACACCCTTATGTTTATACACTGTGGCGTTATTTGTCTTGTTATCTTATTGCAGTTATCATCACAGATTCTGTGATCATTTTTTTCATTTCTCCTATTTAATTTAATTTGATCTCTGCAAATGTTTTCAGATTGTCTTTTCTTGTTTGTCCTTTGTAATGTCTTTAGTTGACATATGACATAGGAGGTACTGTTGAATACACTTATATTATAGTACAGATCAGTACTTTATGATTATTATTGTTATAAAACAAAGTGTACAAGACCTTTGTAAGGCTTGTCTCCCAAAGTGATTGGTATAGGAAATATTATTTTCCACAGGTACTCAAGTGATCATTAATTACATTAAGGTATACAAGACCTTTGTAAGGCTTGTCTCCCACAGTATTTGAGATATACAGTTATTGTTTCCCACAGGTACTCAAGTTATCATTGGTTATATGATAAACAAAATAACCATACAAGTTTTTCACTAAGACTAAGTCTATGGTATAGACTTGTCTCCCATTAAAGTGAAATAAGGTAATTTATTTACTTTTTCAGGTTTCTGATTTAAGAAGACAAGATGTCTACATTAGATTACTTTATTGCACAAGGAAAATCTCTTGATAAGACTGGAAAAGAGTTAGAAGAATGGGCAACTGCTCAATTTGCTATTGCATTAAAGTCAGAAGTACTGAAAGCAGAAGTTGAACAAAAGAAGATAGATGCTGAGAATTTCAGATTGCAGATGCAAGCTGAGGAAAGAAAAGCTGCGGCTGAGGAGAGAAAACTTCAAATAGAAGAAAAAAAATTAGAAGCTGCTGCTGCTGCTGAAGAGAGAAAAGCTGCTGCTGAAGAGAGAAAAGCTGCTGCTGCTGCTGAAGAGAGAAAAGCTGCTGCTGAAGAGAGAAAAGCTCTGGCTGAAGAAAAAAGATTAGAAAAAAGAAGCTGATGCTGCTGCTGATCTAAAGAAATTGCAGATGCAAGTGGAGGAAAGGAGATTTGCTGCAGAACAGAACAAATTAGAAGCTGCTGCTGCAGCTGAACAGAAAAAATTAGAAGTTGCTGCAGAACAGAAGAAATTAGAAGCTGCTGCAGAACAGAAAAAATTAGAAGCGGCTGCAGAACAGAGAAGATTAGATAGAGAAGCTGAAGAGAGAAAAGTCATAAGAGAACATGAATTTGAGTTAGAGAATCTAAAATTGACTAGTATGAGTAATATTAATCAGGCATCTGGTGGTAATGGTAAACCTTTTAATTATAAGGTCAAGGTGCCAGCGTTCAACTCTGCCAGTGATGATATAACATTCTGGCTTGATAGATTTGAACGTGCTTGTCGAGCTCATAATGTTGACAAATCACAGTATGTGCATCAGTTGTCTGAAAATTTAAAAGGAGAGTCTCTGACTAAGTTATCTTTGGTTGAAGAGGCCGACAAGGATAATTATGATGCTATTAGGGCAGCTTTGATAAAGAGATATCAGCTGTCAGAAGAAGGTTATCGTCTTTTGTTTAAAACAATGAGACCTGAGGTAGGTTTAGAATTCTCAGATTTCATTTCAAAAGCACGACTTACACTCTCACGATGGATTGAATTATCCAAAATAGAGAAAACATTTGATGGTCTTACGGATTTATTGCTAAGAGACAAGGTCATGTCTTCGGTAAATAAACCATTCCTAGAGTTCTTACATGAGCGTAAACCTAGTACATCAAAGCAAATGGAAGGATATTGTGACCAGTATGCCACGGCACACCCTGACATGATTCTTAGTAACTCTAACATTAAAGAGAGTATGCCAGTTGCTTCGGCAACAGAATATAATCAGAATTACTCACACAAATTCCAAGGAGCTAAAAATAAATTTGATAAAAAGGTTAATTGGAATAAGTATCAAAACCAAGATAACCACTCAAATCAGGGTTCTTCTTCGAAGAACTGGAATCGGGCTGATAGTCCTCGACACGCGAGGGGTACCCATAATTTTAGAAATTCTCGAAAAGGGAGTAGCTATAGGAACTACCCAAGTGCTTCATGGAGAGAAAAGAACCAATATTACAGGGATACTCAGTATAATGAGCGTGATGATTATGATCATGAATATTATGATTCAAACCCAAATAGGGGTTATAAAAGAGGAAATAATAATTATAGAGACAATTATAACCGAGGTAGATCACAACACAAAAGACATGGTAAATCTTATTACCAGGCTAACTCTGCACAACAGGAGTTCCACGACGCCGGTAATCAGAATAATGATAAAAAAGACTCCAATAGTGTAGCAAATTCCGCTTTCGATTTTGCTAGAGCATCTGAGTGTTCGCAATGCAAAACATTATTCGATCCAACCACAGTTTCTACTTTAAGCTGCGGTCACCCGCTTCCCGCTCTCCCTGCGTCAATTGCGCATAATGGAAGGGGTGCTCTTGTTTTCAATAGAGGCCTAATAGATGGTACTCCGGTATCAATTCTTTTCGATTCGGGGTGCACTACCATCGGAGTGAGGCAATCACTCGTAAATCCTTCTCGAGCTACAGGCGATGTAGTCAAATGTGTAACATTTGGTGGCACATTGGAGAAGTACTCCACTGCCATTATCAATATTGCTACGCCTTTCTTTACAGGAGAGGTGCAAGCATGTCTCTTGCCGAATCCGATCGCTGATCTTATCATCGGTCGCATTCATGGAGTGAAAGAATGCACTCCACAGCAAATTTCTAATTGGGAAAATGTTAATATGCAATCTGCTAATGCAGTAATCACTAGGGCTCAAGCTCTCAATATGCCGCAATCTTCACATTCTGAAGATAATGATGCGCAGATCCAAGATGATCCCTTGGAGATTTCCCATGATTCCTTTATAAAACAGCAGGAAGATGATCCTACTCTAAAGAAATTCTTTACTCTGGCAACAAAAGGTGATCCGAATAAGGATACAAATCGTAAATCTTGGATTACGATGAAGAATGGCGTACTTGTACGTATGGTACAAGACTCCGCTAAGTCCATTCATGCTCAAATCCTTGTGCCTAAAAATATGAGAGTTAAAATCTTACAGCACGCTCATGATTCGCAGTGTGCTGGACATATGGGTTTTTCCCGTACTAAAGCTAGAGTTCTTCAATCTTTCTTTTGGCCTGCTGTGAATAAGGACATACGAATCTATTGTCGATCTTGTAAAGTATGTCAAGATATTAAATCCAGAGGTCCACGCCATGATGCACCTATTCAGGCTGCAGACATTCCCATTCGACCATTTCAAAAAATGGCGATAGACATCATTGGTCCATTTAAGATAAAGTCTGCTAGAGGACACCAATTTATTTTGACGTGTGTTGATATGTGCACACGTTGGCCGGAGGCTGTTCCTCTAAAGAGCATAACTACTGCTGATGTCGCAGATGCTCTTTGGTTAATATTTTCTCGTCTGGGGTTTCCAGCAGAAATATTATCCGACCATGGTACCCAACTCATATCGGATACCATGTCTCAAGTAATGTCGACTCTTAAGATAGAGAGATCGCTGAGTAGTATTTATCATCCTATGTCCAATGGGATGGTGGAACGTCTGAATAGAACTCTGAAAAACCTACTAGGTAAGATAACAGAAGATCATCCTCAGGATTGGGATAGGGTTTTACCCGCGGCTCTCTTTGCATATAGAGAGGTCGCCAACGAACATACAGGATTTTCTCCCTTTGAACTTGTCTTTGGCGCGAAACCGCGAGGTCCTATGTCCTTACTTCATGATCTTATAACTGCTGATAATATTGTCGATGACACAAAATCCTCTTATGAATATGTCATCGCACTTAGACACAAGATTATTGAAGCATGCAAATTGGCAACTGCTTCTTCTGAATTAGCGAAACAGAAGGCAAGAGAATTTGCCAATAAAAAGAGATGCTTGCGACAACTTTGTCCAGGTGACAAAGCATTTGTCTTGCTACCTTGTAGGGAAAATAGACTTCTTATTTGTTGGAAACGTCCGTACGATATAATATCAAAAGTTTCCGACCTTGACTATATCGTCGATATTGACGGGAAGCGTAAAACCTTCCACATCAACATGCTCACGGAATTCCATGAACGTCCGAATTATTTACAACCTGTTTTCCAGGCAACGAACGATTTTCCAGTCCAACATGGACAGTACTCATCTCTGTCAGTAATACAGGATGAGGAAACGAGTTTCTCGGATGTAAATCTACCTTTTCCAATGATTCCTCTTCACTCTAATGAATCATGGAAAGATGTTGCAATTTCTCTCGAATTATCTCCAGGAGAGCAGAAACAAGTTTCTACTATGTTAGTACAATTTCAGGATGTCCTTACTGACATTCCTGGTCAAACTGATGTCATTCAACATGACATTATTCTTACTGACCATAGTCCTATAAGAGTCAGACCGTATCCTATCCCGATACATTTTCAAGCACAGGTAGAGAAAGAGTTGGATGAGATGATAGAGTTAAAAATTATTGAACCATCCACATCAGCATATTCTTCGCCGATGGTTATTGTACGAAAAAAAGACAATAACATACGTCTTTGCGTGGATTATCGCAAATTGAACCAAGTGACGAAATTTGATGCTGAACCAATGCCTTTACTAGAAGAGCTACTTACGAGACTATCGAATTCTCATTTCTTTACTAAACTCGATTTGTCTAAGGGATATTGGCAAATTCCATTATCCGAACACGCCAAACCGTTTACTGCTTTTTCGACGCCTAGGGGTCTATTCCAATGGAATTTCATGCCTTTCGGTCTTATGAACGCCCCTGCAACATTCGTACGCATGATGCGTCGAATCCTATCTCATCGCTCAGATGTCATTGCGTATCTTGATGACATCTGTCTTTTCAGCGATACTTGGAACGATCACTATAATGGGATAAATGAACTATTGTCTATCTTACGCGAGCATAACCTGACAGCGAAACCATCGAAAGCATGTATTGGTTTTAGCGAAATATCTTTCTTAGGACACCGTGTTGGTCATGGGTTCCTAAAAACAGAAGACCATAATACAAGTAAGATACTTAACATTTCTATTCCTAAGACTAAAAAGCAAGTGCGAAGTCTCTTAGGTCTAATACAATTTTATGGACGATTCATTCCGAATCTGTCCTCCATTATGTCACCTCTTTCTTCCTTGCTAAAGAAAGGGTCTCCTAATGTAGTCCATTGGACTCAAGAATGTCAATCCTCTTTGGATAAGGTTAAAACTATGTTTTCTACTTTACCTATCCTAGTATTGCCCTCTAAGGATAAGACATTTATTCTTCGTAGTGACGCTTCATCCACCGGGATTGGAGCGGCACTAATGCAAGAGTACTCTGGAACTCTGCATCCTGTGATGTATATTTCTCGTAAATTAAATGCCGCAGAGAAGAATTACTCGGTCCTAGACCGTGAATTATTGGCTATGGTTTGGTCAATCCTTAAACTGCAAAGATTTCTTCTTGGCGCGCATTTCATCGTGGAAACTGACCAGAAAGCTCTTACGGCTATTCAGAGTAAAAATCTGAAGAGCGTGAGATCAACGCGTTACGCGATTGCTCTGCAGCCATTTCATTTTTCGGTGCGAGCTATCCGTGGGTCAGAAAATGTGATGGCAGATATTTTGTCTAGATGCCCACATGATTCATAACTGTTAAATTATATACCTAACTGTGATACAGTTGTTCCTATGATGAAATGTGTACACATAGGTAATATCATATATTGAGTATAACACTACTTAGCGGTTCATTGATATTTATTCACCGCTGATCTTTCAATGTTTTTTTCGTCTTTGATGATCATGATGTTAAGATATCTTAGATGAAATTTATGTATAAACTAATGTAGAAATTGTGTCATTGCTAATATTGTAGTATGCGTTGGTGACACCTCTCTGGAAATATTTATACTTAGAGAAGTACTTTCTCTAAGGTCATAAAACTTATGCTTATCATCTGCGCATTGTTATTGGTGCGTTGCGAGCCTATTGTATGATGCTCCTAGATGTATTTAAAAAAAAAAGTACCATTTTTTTTTCCCGAGGGGTGTGGTAATCTGTTGCGTGCATATTTTGACGCACATATTACAAAAATCGATATGGCTATTTAATATGGAAAAGATATAGACATTCATTCATTTGTGTATGAAAATGCTGTCTATAGTAAAGCTAGATAACTCATGATTGATTTACACTTTTGATCATAGGAGTAATCGTTCTTGATATTGATTCGGCGCATGGATATGACACCCATGTCCGTACTTATTTGTTAGGGCCAGAAAATATATTAATTTGCTTATTATGTTTATGGCCTGAATTCATATGTATTACATATTATTAGTACAAGTAGAATCAGTCCTATATTGTATATTTTTGATGGGTAGGCAGGACTATATTCTTGTTATGCCGCTCTAGCGGAAGTATGAGTTGTCTTGACAAGTCGTGATGAGTTCCGAGGTACCGTTTACAATGGCGGTTACGCATTTCCAAGGGCTGGTATATTCTTAAGTAAAAATGATCGATGAAGTGGTTTTTCTTCTGTAGGAGATTGTGTCTCTACTAGAGTTTGTGTTAGAGACTCTCCTAATGTACGGTACCATGTATGATTCGGACTCCAGGTAATTCCAGACCCTATTTTTGATGATCTCATGTCGGTTAGACCCAGCTGGAATATTATGCTTCACAACGCTAGGGTCGTGTTTGTATCGACAAAGATGACGGGCTTCCATACAACAATTATGTCTACGTGAAGTAACTGGATTACTGTAGAACTGTATGGAGAAACTTTAGGAAATCATTCATATGTATTTCGAATTAACTTTGGCTTATATATATGTCGGCGTCTGTGGCCTAATGGATATGAACGCAGTTTCATAATCCAGATATACCAGGTTCGAAACCTGCTGCAGGCGGTTTGGTAGCAGATCGCTTTGTGTGGATTTTTAACAATGGTATAAGCGCCGTACCGTTCAGAAAGCAATGGCAAACTACTGAATGAAAAAATTGCCTAGAAAAATCACAAACAGCCAATAAAAGCTGGGGTTGATTGCCACGTCCTGTAAAGGATAAGCAACTAACTTTTTTTAAATATATATACCTTCCTGTGAGCGAGTGAGCGACAACTCAGGAAGGCGGCCATGTTACATTCCTGTCATCGTATTTTTGAATCACTGTCCAAAGAACGGGGCATGTATCTTACTATTCGGACAGTGGCAAGGAGATCTCAATTTTGATAGAAACCCCTTCCAAGGTTTTATAATATGATATAAACTGTGAACTTAAAGCAACTTTAGTTACTTACCGATCCGCCTTCACTGACGCGCTTAGTCAGATAAGGGATGCGGCCATTATGTATCATGACATTGGAAACTATTGATGTACTACCTATTATTTATGAATGTGTCATGACATGGGATCTACTATGTATGCCTGCAAATTGATGTGTCAACATACCCATGATTTACTCGTTATGTCCCAGTGTGTGCGTCTAAATAAACTGTGTAAACAAAGATTCCAGCAGTCTGCATTGGTGCCTTGTAGACACAAGTGAATGAGTGCTTAGATTGGTCAGAACACGAACAGTACACCATTCGCGTTAATCACACTCTACACTTCTACTCCATATATACACCATCCTGCGTCGGTTGAAGTGACCAAGTTTAGGGCCTGCTTCCCCTGGAGCCTTAGAGCTGCCTTTGCCTTCCCTAACTCAGGACTAGGGTGAGTTACCCATTTACAGCTGGGTAGACTGGAGCATGCCTGATCTCAGTAACACCATACACCCCAATTTACACAGATGACTTTATACACAGAACTTTACTTTACGTCTGAGAGTGTACGACGTCTGAGAGTGTACGACGTCTGAGAGTGTACGACGTCTGAAAGTGTACGACGTCTGAGAGTGTACGACGTCTGAGAGTGTACGACGTCTGAGAGTGGAAGAAGAAGTACAAGTTACAAACGGTGCTCACAAGGAAACATATTGAAAAACTTTATCCTGAGCTTTTCATTTTGAAATGTCTTGGGTTAAGGCAGCAGATGCAGAATCAAGCTACTGTATTTTATAATTTTTAAAAATAATTCTCAGACACCTAATAGTTTTTTTTGTTTTTAGTTCACAAGAGTCCTGCCAGTGTTCAGTTAAGATCAAATAATGAACGATATTCGTCTCGTGGTATTGCACAGTAAAGTCTTTAAAAAGCAAATTTGATATTCGTCTGTTTGTCTCTAGACAATAGAGTGGATTGCACAAAACAGAAATAAATCCGTCCAGCGTAATGAACTAGCGGTCCAAATGAAAGAATGAATTGATTGTGTAGTTCTAAGTTGACACTGACTAGACAAGGAAATAATATGCCACCTGCTCCCCCGGGCATGTCGTAAGAAACAATCAATAAGAGATGATACACTGGGCTGGCAAATTTATCATGTTAAATTGTTACATAAACTGACACTGCAAGAGCTCATGAAAGGTTTATTGATGGACTGGCTTTATGCAAAGGTACCGGCTGCAATAATATTTCCACGCTCCATAAGGCGTGAACGGGGAAATTCCGATGATAATGTTTATCATTCCTACCTGAATACATAAGATATATAAGCGTCGGAAAACATCATGACAGGTAACAAATAAAATAGAAGGTACGGAAAATGGAAAGAAGAGAGAAAAATGGTGGACAGCTTGATACTTAGCGTCTGAAGAGTTCAACAGTGGAATCAAGTATAGAGATCTCTGCAGATACAGAACGTCTAAGCTCCGTGTCAGGGTATATTGTACATTATGATAATGGTAATGACTTGGCGAAGGTATATACGGTGCTGCCCTTATATATATATATATATATATATATATATATATATATATATATATATATATATATATATATATATATATATATATATATATATATATATATATATATATACTTACTTAGTCGTTCCCCTTCTACCGTGAGGTGTAGAGGTTTGGAAGAGAGAGCGCCAGACTATCCTATCGCCTGTCTTCCTCCTGGCCTGGTTCCATTCTAGTCCTCGGTCCTTCAAAGATTGTCTAATGTTGTCCTCCCAGCGGACTCTGGGGCGTCCTGGGGGTCTGGATCCTTGGTTCTTTGTTTCCCATGCTTGTCGTGGTAACCGATCTTCTCCCATTCTGCAGACATGGCCAAACCATCTTAATTGTGACTGTTCTACTTGGGTCCGCAGGGGGCAGGATTTAAGGCCTTGACGTATCGTCTGGTTGCGTACCATGTCTCTTCTTGTTACTTCAACCACCTTCCTCAGACACCTCATTTCTGAGGTTTGGATATATATATATATATGTGTGCGTGCGTGCGTGCGTGCGTGCGTGCGTGCGTGCGTGCGTGCGTGTGTGTGTGTGTGTGTGTGTGTGTGTGTGAGACAACATTGGCGTGGAAAAACACTGGCCATATTTAAAATATCTCAAGTGAGGAAAAACATTGGCATTGATTTTTGAACAGTTTACATTTGTGAGAATATCAGTCAATGCAGAATGAAATATTAAACATAATCTCACCAGCTGATGTTAGAAACGTCATTAACCAGAGAAATACGACAAAGTGCCCAAAGATACCCATCTCGCTGACCTAGTTCAGGAACACGACCTCCTGCAGGAAACAGACTATCAAAAGTCTGATGAGTGGTTAAAAATCAAATCTGCAACAACAAAAAAGGAATTAAAATTAGATGGGTATGATAACAACGAGCATGACTACAAAAAAGCTATGTTACCAGGTAATGAGAACGGAAGTACGTTGTATAAATTTTACTAGGATACGGAACAATATAATCGACCCACATTGCGACTACTTGGTCATCTGGGTCAAACAAACCCAAACAGAAGGAACGACATAGAATGAGAGCTAACTTAAAGCAATGAAAATAAACAGGATACGATTTCGCTAAAGAACTGCTCTTGTCACACTGGTAAGTCCTAATCCTGTTCAAACGTTTAAAAGTAAAGTTAAACATTTAAAAATATAGTTTTGTTTTTTAAAGCCTTCCATTTCAGCAATAACAAGTCATGACTTATGTTGCCAAACATGACTGAATTAAAATGTAATTATGACGCCAATGTACATTTACGTTCCGATATTTACATTCATATACCAACTAGATAGAATTTTTTTTTGTACATCCTTTGGTTTTTCGTGTAAGTTCAAAGTGACAAATGTTGAGGTACTGTCACATGCTGGCCTTCAAAGCATATATACACTACTTAGACAGCGCAGACTTCGCTGGCTTGGCCATGTCCGCCGCATGGAAGATTGTTGCGTTCCCACAGATATTTTCCTCTCGGGCAACTGGCAGATCGCAAAAGAACAGTCGGGCGACCGCAGCTGAGGTTTAAAGATGTGTATAAGAGAGACATAAAGATATTGGACATAAATCCAGTAGCCTGGGAGGATGAAGCTGCCGATCGCACCAAGAGTTGATGCTCCCATTGCGCTACCCCAGACTGGATGAAAAGAAGCTATCACAACAAGCAGAAAAGAAAGGAACACGCTACAGGAATACCAGGCAACAACAACAACAAAAAACTGCTGAGCGCAATCACCTCAGGGGTGCATTCCCATAGTCAGTTATGACTGAAGGGGGCAAATATAAATTGTTATAGACATTGTACGAAGTTAATCTGTTATGTCGAATATAAAATATATAACGTGGAAACAAATAAACCTATTTTTTCTTCTTCTACTGCGAACACTCTCAAACGTCTACTTGTATATTTTCAAAGAAAACAGTAGTCAGTATGAGGATATTAGCATCTCCGTAGACTTTTTCCACGAATGGTACTGGTGTCAGCCACATGTCCTTTCTCTGTTCCACATATGTTGGGCAACTTTAAAGCAGATGTTTAGAAGTCATTTTATCAGTGCCACAGTTACACTCATCTTTAACTTGTTGAGTAGATGGTATCTCAATCTGTTGTGGGCCGTACGGAGTCTTAGGATTGCTACTTGTTCTCTTCATTTGAGCTGGTAGTATGCATCATTTTGTTTGTGACCTGGATGTTCTGCATTCCATTTGTTTCTGTATCTGATTCTGATAAAAGTCTTTATCTGATTCTGTATTTGATTCTGATCAAACATGATATTTATCTTTCACCTTTCAACTCCCCAGAGTACATATACCTTCAACAAACTTTGCCAATCCTTCCTATCACGTGACATCAGCTCAAAGTGTTTCCATGTATTCGTTATCCCCTTCATGTCTGTCTCCAGTTGTCTTCTCCATGTGTTCTTTGGTCTTGCTCTACCTAACTGACCCTGAGGATTCCAGAATAAGGAATGCTGATAACGCTGTCTGCAGGTTTTTTTCAGTGCGTGTCTTGTCCATCTCCAGCGTCTTCTTCTCATCTCTTGTTCCACTGACACTTGTCATCTCTTGTTCCACTGACACTTGTCATCTCTTGTTCCACTGGCACTTGTCATCTCTTGTTCCACTGGCACTTGTCATCTCTTGTCCCACTGACACTTGTCATCTCTTGTTCCACTGACACTTGTCATCTCTTGTTCCACTGGCACTTGTCATCTCTTGTTCCACTGGCACTTGTCATCTCTTGTTCCACTGGCACTTGTCATCTCTTGTTCCACTGGCACTTGTCATCTCTTGTTCCACTGGCACTTGTCATCTCTTGTTCCCCTGGCACTTGTCATCTCTTGTTCCACTGGCACTTGTCATTTCTTGTTCCCCTGGCACTTGTCATCTCTTGTTCCACTGGCACTTGTCATCTCTTGTTCCACTGGCACTTGTCATCTCTTGTCCCACTGACACTTGTCATCTCTTGTTCCACTGAAACCTGTCATCTCTTGTTCCACTTACACTTGTCATCTCTTGTTCCACTGGCACTTGTCATCTCTTGTTCCACTTACACTTGTCATCTCTTGTTCCACTGGCACTTGTCACCTCTTGTTCCACTGGCACTTGTCATCTCTTGTTCCACTTACACTTGTCATCTCTTGTTCCACTGACACTTGTCATCTCTTGTTCCACTTACACTTGTCATCTCTTGTTCCACTGGCACTTGTCATCTCTTGTTCCACTGGCACTTGTCACCTCTTGTTCCACTGGCACTTGTCATCTCTTGTTCCCCTGGCACTTGTCATCTCTTGTTCCACTGGCACTTGTCATCTCTTGTCCCACTGACACTTGTCATCTCTTGTTCCACTGACACTTGTCATCTCTTGTTCCACTTACACTTGTCATCTCTTGTTCCACTGGCACTTGTCACCTCTTGTTCCACTGGCACTTGTCATCTCTTGTTCCCCTGGCACTTGTCATCTCTTGTTCCACTGGCACTTGTCATCTCTTGTCCCACTGACACTTGTCATCTCTTGTTCCACTGACACTTGTCATCTCTTGTTCTACTGGCACTTGCCTACTTCTTGTCATCTCTTGTTCCACTGACACTTGTCATCTCTTGTTCCACTTACACTTGTCATCTCTTGTTCCACTTACACTTGTCATCTCTTGTTCAACTGGCACTTGTCATCTCTTGTTCCACTTACACTTGTCATCTCTTGTTCCACTGGCACTTGTCATCTCTTGTTCCACTTACACTTGTCATCTCTTGTTCTACTGGCTCTTGCCTACTTCTTGTCATCTCTTGTTCCACTTACACTTGTCATCTCTTGTTCCACTTACACTTGTCATCTCTTGTTCCACTTACACTTGTCATCTCTTGTTCAACTGGCACTTGTCATCTCTTGTTCCACTTACACTTGTCATCTCTTGTTCCACTGGCACTTGTCATCTCTTGTTCCACTGACACTTGTCATCTCTTGTTCCACTGGCTCTCGCCTAGTTCTTGTCGTCTCTTGTTCCACTGACATTTGTCATCTCTTGTTCCACTTACACTTGTCATCTCTTGTTCCACTTACACTTGTCATCTCTTGTTCCACTGGCACTTGTCATCTCTTGTTCCACTGGCACTTGTCATCTCTTGTTCCACTGACACTTGTCATCTCTTGTTCCACTGGCACTTGTCATCTCTTGTTCCACTTACACTTGTCATCTCTTGTTCCACTTACACTTGTCATCTCTTGTTCCTCTTACACTTGTCATCTCTTGTTCCACTGGCACTTGTCATCTCTTGTTTCACTGGCACTTGTCATCTCTTGTTCCACTGACACTTGTCATCTCTTGTTCAACTGGCACTTGTCATCTCTTGTTCAACTGGCACTTGTCATTTCTTGTTCCACTGGCACTTGTCATCTCTTGTTCAACTGGCACTTGTCATCTCTTGTTCCACTGACACTTGTCATCTCTTGTTCCACTGGCTCTCGCCTAGTTCTTGTCGTCTCTTGTTCCACTGACATTTGTCATCTCTTGTTCCACTTACACTTGTCATCTCTTGTTCCACTTACACTTGTCATCTCTTGTTCCACTGGCACTTGTCATCTCTTGTTCCACTGGCACTTGTCATCTCTTGTTCCACTGACACTTGTCATCTCTTGTTCCACTGGCACTTGTCATCTCTTGTTCCACTTACACTTGTCATCTCTTGTTCCACTTACACTTGTCATCTCTTGTTCCACTTACACTTGTCATCTCTTGTTCCACTGGCACTTGTCATCTCTTGTTTCACTGGCACTTGTCATCTCTTGTTCCACTGACACTTGTCATCTCTTGTTCAACTGGCACTTGTCATCTCTTGTTCAACTGGCACTTGTCATTTCTTGTTCCACTGGCACTTGTCATCTCTTGTTCAACTGGCACTTGTCATCTCTTGTTCCACTGACACTTGTCATCTCTTGTTCCACTGGCTCTCGCCTAGTTCTTGTCGTCTCTTGTTCCACTGACATTTGTCATCTCTTGTTCCACTTACACTTGTCATCTCTTATTCCACTTACACTTGTCATCTCTTGTTCCACTGGCTCTCGCCTAGTTCTTGTCGTCTCTTGTTCCACTGACATTTGTCATCTCTTGTTCCACTTACACTTGTCATCTCTTATTCCACTTACACTTATCATCTCTTGTTCCACTGACACTTGTCATCTCTTGTTCCACTTACACTTGTCATCTCTTGTTCCACTGGCACTTGTCATCTCTTGTTCCACTGACACTTGTCATCTCTTGTTCCACTGGCACTTGTCATCTCTTGTTCCACTGACACTTGTCATCTCTTGTTCCACTGGCACTTGCCTAGTTCTTGTCATCTCTTGTTCCACTGACACTTGTCATCTCTTGTTCCACTGACACTTGTCATCTCTTGTTCCACTGGCACTTGCCTAGTTCTTGTCATCTCTTGTTCCACTGACACTTGTCATCTCTTGTTCCACTGACACCTGTCATCTCCTGTTCCACTGGCACTTGCCTAGTTCTTATCATCCCTAGAAGAAAGAGAGAGGTTAGTCAATAACACAGACTCCTTTTGGCTTTCTCTGTGCTGCTTTCCTTCCATCTCCTGATGTAATCTTCCCACGTGGCGCTGCCTTCTCCATGCTTGTTCGTCTTCAACTCTACCTTCTATTATTGTCTCCAGCAAAGTGTTATGTGTTTTTATATAACCAAAATATTTTAACTGTCTAATTTTGGTCTTCTTCATTAACTCTCTTTTAATTCCTCGGTTTTATAGGACCTGTTTATTTGTTTCCTTCTTTTTCCATGAGAAGCACCCTATTCTTCTATATACCTTGTATATGCACATCTCGAGATCCTTAATTCTTTCTTCCTTTTGCTAGTTTATTGTCCATCTTTCTACACCATACAGTAATGAAAATTATACTTATATAATACTTGATTATTCTAATTTTTAATTTATGGGTTAACTGTGTATTTGTCTCATCTTGTTGACTGTAGCTGTGGCTATTCCTACTCTTATCTTGATTTCTGTTTCACATCTGCCATTTTCTGTTATTATATGACCAAGATATGACAAGCTCTTGACTTGTACCATGATTTTCCCATTTATTCTTATCTTTATTGTTCGCTTATCGCCTGCTTTGCTAATTATCATAGCTTTCGTTTTCTCAATGTTAATGTCCTATCCATATTCATGACTTATGATGTTTACTTGCTTCACTAGTTCTTGTAAGTCCTGTTCACAGTCAGCTAATGTAGTGGTGATACTTATAGTGACGTATAAAAACAATGACCACACAAATACACATCTTAAATAAACATTGACATCGCACTGTAAGTTGGAAGGTCTATCACATGACTTATTCAAATATGGATTATGTCAAGTTCATGGCCGCGCCGTGTAGTTCCCGGGGGTCTGTGAAGATAATAATAGTATTACTGAATTCTCAAGCATGTCGTACAAGGCGAGTAATATGAATCTGTGCGTCTGATGACAACATAATTATACAGAAGTCGCTGAAACTGGGAGCATGTGAAGACGTGGTGCAGGCTTACTGCAAGCAGACCAGTTACAATGGGTGGCTCATGCTCCGTAACGAGGGCAAAGGAAGATGATGATGATGAAAGTTTATGACAATGATGATAGTGATAAATGGTGGGGTATACAAATGGTGGTGAAGTCTATCACCGTGGTCTAATTGATAAAGTTCTGTTGATGTCTATTTGGTAAAGTATCTCTCTGTTGAAGTGATTAGACTGATTGTAGTACATGCGCCCACACAGAGCAGATGATAAATAGGTTAGCTCTGCATTGTCCCTGTGTATAAAGTCTATAGTGAGTGGTATGAAAGGTACAGTCACTCACCCTGTACTGTCAAGCATAGATCAACGAATCAGACTAGTGTTCATTTCCAATTGACAGAACATCATTTATTTACACAGCAACATCAATCCGATACGATACACTACACAGGTACAACAGGATACACAAAATCAATAATAATCAATTGCGCAGAACGTTACAGCTGTTCAGTATGATGTAAACCCTGTTTACATCTCAGTTCTAATGTTACATCAGTAAATTCACCAGAACGACTGCTGACACTGCAGTTACAAAACCCGCCACACAGGCGTACATCTATAGGACTCCCTCAACGACTGCATACCCCTGCAGTTAACAAAACGCCATACAGGCTTGAATCTATATATCCTAGCAGTTCTAATGTTCCACCAGAACGACTGCTGACACTGCAGTTACAAAACGCCACCCAGGCTTAAATCTATATATACTCAAAAGACTGTCCGCTCTGTAGTCTATAAGTAATCTGGCCTACACAACTCCTGGCCTTATAATCTCTTCAATAACTCTGATATCTGTTCATGGATCCTTAAATCTATATATATACTCAAAAGACTGTCCGCTCTGTAGTCTATAAGTAATCTGGCCTACACAACTCCTGGCCTTATAATCTCTTCGATAACTCTCCCTTCATAAGGAACAATGGCCTAACTATCTCCTAGCGCCGTTCCTGCACAATAGAAATCTATCAGGGAGGTAAATATGATCCCAAAACATCGGCCTGTATACACCAAGGCCTCAGAACATGTCCTTAACATAAAGTACACCTTATCTTCTCTTATCTCATCTTATCTGCAGATTTATCTCATCTTATCTGCAGATTTATCACATCTTATCTACAGATAAACACACTTAAATAGGCAAGTACTAGTACACCTCGAAAAATGGCCAAATATCGTTCCCGAACACTACCCTTGGGAACACACACAAGATACTGGGCTGACTCTCCAGTCACCCGCCCAAACTTAGACTGTCACGGGATGACACATCTCCCGCACAAACAGACACCGGACTCGGCTGTTCACGGACTCCCCGTGAGCTATTCACAGCCGGCCGAAACCAGTACAGAATAACTACATGACCAGCGCTCACACGCTTTCTGTACCCTCTGTTTTCTAACATATAAATGTTTAAACAACTCACAATTAAACCAGCTAACAAGTGCGACAACCCTGAATTCACACTGTATAATCAGTATAGTACGTATCACTCCCCTTTGACCTTAACAGTTACCACCCGGTCCGGAGAAAAAAATGATTTATCATTTTTTTGAAAAAACTACATCAATGAAAAAATAAGGGGTCAGCTAAGCTCTAATATATGCTTACAACAATAGTTTTATGATAAGGTCAAAATAATACATCGCCAAATAATAAAGCAAGTGTACAATAAACAAATTACCCATAATAATCTGCTAGATACACCGAAATAATCATTTACAAACAAAGTTAGGTATTATTACTGTAGACCAAACATGACACAATAAATAGAAAGTAAAGTCAAGATCAAACAAAAGAAGCATGATCAGCACAGAAAATCAACAAAGAAATCGAAATAGGAAGAAAGATCCATAATACCTAATAGTAATAATTAAGCTAATCAATTCCTTGCATGAAATACATAGAACTGTCACTAATAATTACATATACTAATCCATATTACAATACGTAAGAATACAAAGTATGGAAGTATAAGAAGTGTAAGAAGTAAACGTATACAAATAGTATCAAGTAACATTCAGATGAAACATGGAAGCATAACCCAAGTATAGACCGCTTCCAAAGAAATGTAGAGAAACGAAGAATCATCCGAAAAGGAAGAAGGGAATTCAAAATAATGAATGCATAGAAAAACGACAACAATACATCCCAACAACAATCCAAGTAACTAACGCATAATAAATAATTTAGTCAAATTACAAAACTTATTCATAACTAAAATGATTTATCACAGGTATCACACAAAAAAGTGCGATATATAAAAATATCACAATCTGAAAAAAAAAATATTATTATCAACATATATTATTACACCTTATTAAGCGCTTTGGCGCAGAAAAAATATAACAATGTCAAAGAAAAATACATTTCCAAAAAAAAAAATTACAGTACAAAAAAGTTTCTTTAAAGCTAAGTTAAATAAAAATAGTATTTTAATTTTTTCTAGATTAGATCTATAACTAATATACCAAAATGAAATTATCTTTAACCAAATGAATGACATCTAACAAAAAAGAATTCCAATACTTAAGTAGACTCATAATAAACACATACTAGTTTAAACAGAACTCAGCAGAAAAAAAAAAACACATGGCAAAAAAAAAATACCAGAAATCAATGTTTCAAAATATGTTTACAAATACAAATACAAAATCATAACTAACACATACAAGTTTAGTTTCAAAATTACATTTCACAACACAATAGTTACTGCATATAACCTCTGTATATGGTAACCAGAATATAAGAAAAGAAAAAAATAAATTCAATGAATAACAAGACTCTCTGAAACAACTAACGCATATTCGACGCTAATGAGTTTGTGCATAGGGCTGGCAATCTCATCAAATCCAAAATTTTCCTAAGAACTAACGTTGCAAAACATATCAATGTTTGATGAATCAACTATCATTGCTTCAACTTCACAAAGTAGCACCTATGGTCATACATAATATGGTCTAATTGGAATAGTCTTCCGACTAGCGTATGAAAAAATCACAAATCCACAATCTCATTACAAAAATTAAAGATAAGTCACTACAAAGTGATATGTCATCATTTCATTGCAATCATAACACATGCAATGTTTATTAACAAAACAATCATGTAAATAATGACAGAGTCACAACAGTGCATACCTATGAACATACACAATACCTAAGACATTATGTAATGTAAGTTACTATACAATACAGTAATTCATTAACCAAAAAATAAATTAAGTGTAAAAAACACTATAGCAATCTTAAACTAACTCCTGAACAAACAAACAAAATAAATAGGTCACAAATCCGCGGTCCTCGATAGCATTCTGTAGAACCGCACGGGGCGATGTCATACAACACCGTGTCAACAGGCTGGCTGGGTTTCGCTTGACTAGACACCTGGTCACAGGTTGACCCACATTCCTCTCACAGTAAAAAATAACTTCGGTGCGAAGATTCTTAACAAGCCGAATACTGTGGGAAAATATAAATGAAAATGTCTATTTCAATCAACTTGTGAGATTTATTGAAGTAAAACAGAAAATTAGTCTTACATTTACCCAAACGTGTGGCAGTGAAAACGTCTGGTTTCTATATGATGCCATCATTTCCTCGTCACACAGCAGATAACACAGAAGGATAAGACATCCTGACAGAAATGAAGGTCATCACAACAGTAGGCTGAAATAAAATCCTACTCAAACACAACGAGATATTCTCTAGAACTCAAAATGCATAACAAGCAGTAGTATTTCAAACAATACCCTTACTGTTACCTTGTTTACAACCAAGATTGTTCTTTTGTTGTGCAACATTACTATGATTAGTATTTCTACTTCTATAAAAATATATATAACCGATGGATTTTGTTGTGTTCTAGAACCATCATTATAAGGCTGATAACCTTTATTGTAGTTATTTCTTTCACCAAAACTGTTTCTATTCTCCTTTGTGACAATATGCTTACTAAATTGATCAGTACCAGTGATAACTAAATTCTTATGGTTATCAACATGTTGAGTTTTATTTTGGGTACAAGTCTTACTAATAGCTTTGTCCCTTATTATCTGTTTATCAGTATTTCCATCATTAAAATAATGGTTGGTCTTTTTAGCTCTGCCTTGAAATTTATCTCCATTTTTTTTGCAATCTATAGAACTGACTGTTATAGCAGAATTATCTTTGCTGGCCTGACACCACGAGTCAGTAATGTTACCAGAAGTAGTACGTGGGAAATTGTATTTGCCACGTAGTGATCTCCGTCCATCATGTTCGACTTTCGTCTCAGCTTGTGTAAAGGGCTGGCTTCTTGCTTGTTTTATTTGGTGATAAGCAACTTTCTGTCTACCTTTGTCAACATTGACAGCAGACAAACCCTTAATACCTAAAACCACATCTACCAAACCATAAACTCTATTTCTCAGATCACTAATCTCAGCATTTCTAAGTGAGATGTCTTCAGTTTGTTTCTTAATTAAGTTATTAGATGTTAAAAGCTTACTCTTCTCCTGCATGAGTAATTTCTCAATATCAGTCATTTTCCTTTTGTACATCGTTAACTCTTCTAATCTTTCCCTATCATCCTTTTCTTCATTAGCACTCAACTGTGTTAAATCCATCTGAAGTTCCTTAGTGTTACTATTCTGGCCATTCCCAAGCTCATTAACATTCTCGGGAGGTACAAAATACTTTTCTCTAAGTCGGTGACTAACAATCACATTGTCACACAATAAGCCAGTAAGTGTTTCATTACATAAGTTTTCAAATTTCTTGGTTTGAACTTTTAATTTCTCACAAATATCATTCTTCTCTTGAATTTCTCGAGTGAGATTACCCATTACGCTATTCATATGTTCTATCTGAACTTCCAAATCTTTTACTTTACTGCCTGCAGAGTCTAATGCTGTTGTTACATTAGCAAGATCCAAGTTTGATTTCTGTAACTCACTTGTGAGCCTAGACACTGTTTCTTGTAATTTTTTCTTTTCAGCATCATCTTGTAAAAACTTATCACTTTCCTGTAAAGCACTCTGTTTGTTTACTTTTGTTTGTTTCTCAATATTCAATTCCCTTTTATGCAGGTCAGAAACACTGTTGTGGATTATCTTGAATATACTTTGCACAATATGTCCGTGTTCAATCTCTATATATTGTTGCACAAACACACGAATGTGCCGTAGCAAATCAACCAAATCCTTAGCCATTACAAAATTACAAACTAACTTAAAGTTATGTTCAGCAAATGACTCTAGGGATGCTGACACATTAATCAAAAAATCCTCCATCACCCATGCTCCAAGTCGTGGGCCTCTCAATCCCTTTTTATCTCTTCCTACCACCAATGCATACTCCAACATAGGTCTTATATCTGTAGGATCTACATCACACCACTCAGGATCCATATCAAAATTAATTATAATAAGTTTATGTCCCTGGAAATTTAGATAATTAATTTCCACCTCACACAATAAATATTTCAATTCTCAATTATTATGCACTAAAACCTATACTAAACAGTTAATAGAATATATAATGTGTGATATGAGAAGACTTGATAGCATGCATACATAAACACAGTTTTCACAACAACACAACCACTTATCTTGCAAATAGCAAAGTTCCTTCTTTTCTTGTTACAATCGATGGGCATCAACATCAAAGATGACACAACATAAGCAGAGTCCCATGTCAACTCTCACTACACCCTGACACAGCATGCTATGTTGTCATACACAGCATAGGAAACTGGAAACTGGAAACAGTATGCTATGTGATCGTACACAGCACTGGAAACTGGAAACAGCGCAAGTTACCCACTTGTTCCCTCTGTCGTCGCGAAGGTACACTGTCTGTCACTCTTGTTGGAAAGAGCTACTTGATATTTCGCACTTGCATATAAAACTGGAACATACTGTAATTCTCATAATGCAGATATCGCTGATGATGATGAATCAGGACAGGTCGCCATAACCATGTCAAAGTTTACTTGAAAATTTCACTCCGAAACGTAGAACTGGAAACGTTGCGAAAATGTCATATGGAGGCATGTAAACACAAGACGCTTCACCGTGTCACCGATTAAAGGTCATGAGTGACACACAACTGTCTGTGTATTGTAGAGGCGTTGCCGATTACAGGTCACGATCAACACAAAAAATTGTAGAAGATTCGCCTTTGTTTCTTAACAATGTAGAAGTAAGAAAAGGCGTTATAAATCCAAGTCACGCCCACATAGGGCTATTCATTGCTCTTATAACCTTACCATGATACTGATAAAGTCTGATGCTCTTATAACGCGAATTCGTGGTCATTACGCCCGAAAGGTTGGGCCACCACTGATAAAGACTGAAATCTTGGGTGATAATGTACGGTTGATAAGAGTATAACTCTCTTGATGTGATTAGACTGATTGTAGTACATGCGCCCACACAGAGCAGATGATAAATAGGTTAGCTCTGCATTGTCCCTGTGTATAAAGTCTATAGTGAGTGGTATGAAAGGTACAGTCACTCACCCTGTACTGTCAAGCATAGATCAACGAATCAGACTAGTGTTCATTTCCAATTGACAGAACATCATTTATTTACACAGCAACATCAATCCGATACGATACACTACACAGGCACAACAGGATACACAAAATCAATAATAATCAATTGCGCAGAACGTTACAGCTGTTCAGTATGATGTAAACCCTGTTTACATCTCAGTTCTAATGTTACATCAGTAAATTCACCAGAACGACTGCTGACACTGCAGTTACAAAACCCGCCACACAGGCGTACATCTATAGGACTCCCTCAACGACTGCATACCCCTGCAGTTAACAAAACGCCATACAGGCTTGAATCTATATATCCTAGCAGTTCTAATGTTCCACCAGAACGACTGCTGACACTGCAGTTACAAAACGCCACCCAGGCTTAAATCTATATATACTCAAAAGACTGTCCGCTCTGTAGTCTATAAGTAATCTGGCCTACACAACTCCTGGCCTTATAATCTCTTCAATAACTCTGATATCTGTTCATGGATCCTTAAATCTATATATATACTCAAAAGACTGTCCGCTCTGTAGTCTATAAGTAATCTGGCCTACACAACTCCTGGCCTTATAATCTCTTCGATAACTCTCCCTTCATAAGGAACAATGGCCTAACTATCTCCTAGCGCCGTTCCTGCACAATAGAAATCTATCAGGGAGGTAAATATGATCCCAAAACATCGGCCTGTATACACCAAGGCCTCAGAACATGTCCTTAACATAAAGTACACCTTATCTTCTCTTATCTCATCTTATCTGCAGATTTATCTCATCTTATCTGCAGATTTATCACATCTTATCTACAGATAAACACACTTAAATAGGCAAGTACTAGTACACCTCGAAAAATGGCCAAATATCGTTCCCGAACACTACCCTTGGGAACACACACAAGATACTGGGCTGACTCTCCAGTCACCCGCCCAAACTTAGACTGTCACGGGATGACACATCTCCCGCACAAACAGACACCGGACTCGGCTGTTCACGGACTCCCCGTGAGCTATTCACAGCCGGCCGAAACCAGTACAGAATAACTACATGACCAGCGCTCACACGCTTTCTGTACCCTCTGTTTTCTAACATATAAATGTTTAAACAACTCACAATTAAACCAGCTAACAAGTGCGACAACCCTGAATTCACACTGTATAATCAGTATAGTACGTATCACTCCCCTTTGACCTTAACAGATAGTCTATAAAAAACGTACACATACATAAGGTCAGGGGCGGCTCTTGGATGGTGTGGCCGCACCGGGCGTTGTCTTGGGAGGAGAGCAGAGATGTATATTTTTTTTAATGTAATTAAAATTTGTAAAGAACAATTGAAACTGAATTGTTTCAGAATTTAAACTGCAAACTGTTTTTAAATTTAAATTTATTTCATCTGTAAAATGTTTTCAAATATTCCATCTCTGTATCACGTCTTGTTTTATTCTTTTTCAAAAACATGGCACTGAGAGCCCATCGGTAATTTAACGTAAATTAAAAGTAAGATTTTAAAACCGTAAGTGTATTATGTCCTCACGTTAGAAGGGGAACGACTAAGTAAGTAAGTGTATTATGTTTTTGTAAAATACTAAAGCAAATACCTGCCGAAATTACAATGTGATACAACTCAACAGCACGAAATTGAGTCTCGTAAAAGTACATACAGTCAGTGCATGTGCCAGGCTATTTTACGTCCTTGGCAATCTTAAGTATTTGCACCCTCCCAAAATAAATTGCCAACTTCAATTTTCAAAACCCGATGTCCTGTAGTCAAAATGAAAAGCATGAAACTGCTAAATTTATTTTAAATTTCAAGCATAAGCAAAACCACAATCTTTAATTAACTTTTTCTAATACAAAAGAAAATATTTTAGCACACAAATCATTTTGAATAATCTTGTGAATTGTGATGTTAAAATTTAAGTCTCTTAAAATCTTCAATTTGAGGCATTTCAAAATCTCACTTTGTGCCTTTTTCTTTGCAAATTTTGCCACCAGTTCTTTTCTGGCAAGTGCTGATGCTTGGGCATGTTCAATTGATGTCGTTGCCAAACCAAGTAGTCTCTTCTGCATCATTATTTTTTATGGGACATAATGTTAATATATAATTATATTTCGTAGCACGGTTGTAGTACGGTAAATATCTTTAAAAAAATATATATATATATATAAACTGTCAGTTGAATTTTTTTTATATGTGTTAAAAAACTAATCTGTATAAAACTGTACCCCTCAAAGGTCAGTACTGCGCCATTCAAAGGTCAGTACTGCGCCACTCAAAGGTCAGTACTGCGCCACTCAAAGGTCAGTACTGCACCCCTCAAAGGTCAGTACTGCGCCACTCAAAGGTCAGTACTGCGCCACTCAAAGGTCAGTACTGCGCCACTCAAAGGTCAGTACTGCGCTCCTATGAGGTCTGCGCATTAGTTGGCCTAATGATAGCACTGGCTCTGAATACACGGAACGGGGTAGAGTTCGGAAGAACAAGGTGACAACATTACGAGACCTCATACTACCGTCTGAAATCTCTAGAGTCGGCTGAGCATAAAACACACAGCTAATTGCTTCAGCAAATGATTGGACCACTGTTCTTCCAAATGTCATACTTTTAGTCTTGCGTCATCAGCATCATCATCATCAGCAGCAGCATCATGATCAGCATCATCATCATCATCATCATCAGCATCAGCATCATCATCATCAGTATCATGATCAGCATGATCATCATCAGCATCATCATCATCAGCATCATCATCATCATCATCAGCATCATCAGCATCATCATCATCAGCATCATCATCAGCATTGTAGTGAAATTGACAGAGATACAACGGTGAAATACCTCCAAAGATAACATTTAAGGATAAAAACATAATGCGTAGGCTGCTGATGTACATGATCGCCCAGACCGCGGGTCATCACCCTCCATAAAAATTGACTTGCTAGACAGGAGGGGAACGGAGGATCAAAAAGGAAAAATATGACTGGAAAGATTGCGTGAGACTAGAAAGGCTAAGGAGACGCAATTGGGGGGGGGGGGGGGGGGGGGGGGGGGGGGAAACGGAGAAAAGTCACGTTTCCCAAGTTGACATAAAAAGTAAGCAACTCGACAGAAGGGACCATAGATATGTTACGCCACAGTCATTTATTGGACGCTTTTGCGATACCAAGCCCTTGATTTGAATTCAGCGGCTAAACGCAGATGTTAGGAATATTACAAAAATTAAAAAGTACTTTTTTCTTAATATTAATGTTAGGAATATAAAAATTAGTTGGCCGGATGGCCTATTCTGAGAAGTGAACTAATATGTTCTTAATTTTACAGACGGATAGATAATATTGAAGATAATGACAAAAGACAGTGTAGTTTACATCATCGACAGACTGTATTGAATCTAAAAGTGTCGCTATTTTGCACAAAAAAACACGACCTCGAGACGCAGGTGTTCAAATCTACTTGGTATGGAGGAGAGGGGATATTGTGGTGGCTGTGTCTAAAAATAACTTTTAACGACAAAATTTTGGAGGGGAGAGAAAGGTTGGTTCAAAAATCATGTACATTTTTGTAGAAACACAAGTAGAGACGGACAGACTAACAGATAACCATCCATACTTGACTGAAGCATGACTGAAATGACTTAGTGTAGGAAATTTGAAATTCAAATAAACCTAGGCAGTGATTGGCCACAGACAAGCATATTGTCGGCGCTTAGACGCGGATTTGGGGTCATTTCTCAATAGTTGTTCAGTGATAGACACAGATTTTAAAGTGTGGTGATTTCCATATGAAAGAACGTGAAATAAATTCAGGGACGCCATACTATAGCCAGCAGCTCAGCTGAGTTTTGCTAGCAATTCTGTGTTATTTATTCATAATCTGGTAAGATTGAAATTATTTCCTTATATATTTTGAATATTGTTTCATGTTCGAGTGATTTGATACTGCCATATCGAAATCTAGCCTTACAAACAAGTAGGGATTTGCTCTAGACCCCCGCCCAAGTCAGGGTCTAGGGACCAACAATGTACATAAACTCCAGCAAGGGTTAGGCAAGACAGATCAAGTGTTGAGAATAATGAAACATATTACCTATCCTCTTTTAGGGCAGACAACTAATAAATATTTTTCAGAATCTATAGTCTGGGAGGATCTATCTGATGTAAACCCACCATGGTAAATGTGCTGTTTGGTCAGAGAGATCTGACCTGTCTGTATGATGTGGTTGTTGTGTCAGTGTTGTGTCCAGACGTGGGTAGAGAATAGATTTTGACACATGGCCCATACTTTGATTGCAGAGCTGTGAGTTTCTGTTGTCAACCAAGCAGTGACTATTCAGTTGGTGACTTTACTCGAGTGTATCTGTGCAGTACTTGTGACAGAGACCACCATTATTGCCCGCCAGCACGGAGAGGTGGGACCACCTGATTTCAGCACCAGAGCTACAACTACAAGATGAGTGAGCCTCTGGTCTGCTGGACATTCACCAACGCTGTGTAGTTACTAATACCCCCATAAAAATTCCCACCATTTTCTGGACACTGTGTAGTCAATATAGACAGGTGTGATGAGGCCACCCCAACAGCACAAACATTAACTATCCTCCCAAGTAGATGACTACTAGAACATTTTAATAATACTAACTAGTATAGTACATATATATGTACACTATTGCATTTATGATATAATATTCCATGCATTTCTTTCATAATCTCTAAATCCTTTTAAGCTCTGGTCAATCTAAAAAATTGATCCAGAACAAAATAAATGTAATATAATTCTATCAAAAAATTTTACACACGTGAGTTAGTTCAGTGTATTTTAACATTTATTAATATTATTAGTCTTGTTAAATATCTGTGGGTATATCTATAACCTATTACACCACACTACATATCATAACCCTAGACACTTTACGTAGCCACATTCATTTAAAAAAAAATTAAGTGTGAGGTCGTAGTGGTAGCAAGAATTCTCAACTACATTTTATCTCAGGAGCCTTCACAGCTGGCCTCATACAATTACATTTAGTAATATCAACATCATACAACACCATCAAACACCACTACATAAATTGGGGTCTTGTCCAGGGATAACACTGACAAACAACATTTTTCTTTCTTATATAAGAATAAGTGTTCTTAGGTCAGTTTCTTGCGCTGATTTCAAATTTGAAATCCGTTTATCTCTATCACGTCGGGTTCTTAAGATATTTGTGAATAAATATATTTTTGGGAAACCGTTATTTGCTCCGTTTCATTTTTACTATATAACTTTTTAAAAATTAATAAAATGCAAAATAATTCTACTTTTTATACTGCTAAAAGATGCATGACATATGTTACGTTATATTTCAAATAGTTACTGTATTTTGAAATAATTTTGAGTGAAATATGGCTTCTAGAAGTTGTAGAAATTCGGCTGATCTGTTCTGTTACGTGTGTGGATATTTTACCGATCGTGTTCACCAGAAAAACTTTACACCATTGCTAAAGAAAGCATATGAACTTTATTTCGATTCGAAAGTTGATGATGCAAATAAATCTTGGAAGCCAAATGCAGTTTGTTCGACTTGTGCAAATACATTGGCAGGTTGGTTACGAAAATCGCCGAAGCATAAGTCGATGCCTTTTGGAGTGCCAGTAATATGGCGTGAACCGACAAATCACGCTACTGATTGTTACTTCTGCTTGAAAAATATCTATGGTTTCACTTTTAAAACTAGAAAGTCTGTGGTTTATCCAAATATTGAATCGGTTTCGAAACCAGAACAATATCCGTTGGACGTGAATGAACCATCAGAAAGTGATAGTTTACCTGCTTTAGAAACTAATTCTGACTCGGATTATGTACCGGTGAATGATGGTGTTCACTTAATTAACCATTCAGAACTTTCAGATCTAATACGTGATCTCGCTCTCACCAAAGGACAAGCGGAATTTCTCGGTTCGCGACTCAGAGAATGGAATCTTTTAGCGCCCAATACTCCGATATCTAAATTTCGTCATAGACACAGAGAACTTGTTCAATACTTTGAGATGGATGATGACATTTGCTATTGCAAAGATGTAAAAGGTCTAATGGTGCACCTCGGTCATGAGCACATAGTCAACGAATGGCGACTTTTCATCGAATCTTCCAAGACTAGTCTAAAAGCCGTGTTATTGCATAATGGAAATTTATTTTCATCAATTCCAGTCGCCTACTCTGTTCATATGAAAGAAACTTATGACAATATGGCTATACTTTTGGCAAAAATAAAGTACAATGACTACCAATGGCGGATTTGTGGAGACCTAAGGGTCATTGCAATTCTCACGGGCATGCAGACTGGGTATACTAGATTTTGTTGCTTCCTATGTGAATGGGACAGCCGCAACAGACAGGAACATTATGCAAGAAAGGTGTGGCCTATCAGGGATCGTATGCAGCTCGGGCATAAAAATGTAATACACGAGCCATTAGCTAACAAAGACAGCATCATTTTACCACCGTTACATATAAAGTTGGAGCTCATGAATAATTTCGTAAAAGCGTTAGATAAAACGAGCAAAGCTTTCACTTATCTTCAAGAAAAGTTTCCGCAAATTAGCGATGCAAAGATTAGCGATGCAAAGATAAAGGAAGGTATCTTTGTAGGACCTCAGATTAGGAAAGTTATTGCAGACAAACAATTCGAGAACTTGTTACATGGTAGTGAACTTCGCGCATGGATGGCATTCAAATCGATCGTCGATAACTTTCTGGGAAATCACAAATCTGTCGACTATGTGCATATTGTTAAGCAGTGCATAGATGCATACAGAATTATGGGCTGTAACATGTCCCTCAAAATCCATTTGCTCGATTCGCATCTTGACTTTTTCCCTGACAACCTTGGCGAAGTCAGCGATGAACATGGAGAACGATTCCATCAAGATATCGCCGTAATGGAGTCACGTTATCAAGGACGGTGGAGTGTGACCATGCTTGCTGAGTATTGTTGGATGCTTCATCGCGATGTACCACATGCCATTCACCGACGAAAGTCGACTGCAAAGAAATTCAAGCCTACATAACTGTTATACTTCTTGTACAAATGATGTTGTAATACTGTATGCGTTGTTAAAAAACTTCAATTGCGTATTTCTAGAGATCCCGACCTGATAGAGAAAAACGGTTTGCAGATTTAAAAACAGCGCATTAAAATTGATCAGAAAAACATAGAAATGTTAGAGAAAGAAAAAAAAATTTTTTTTTGTTAGTCAGTGTAATTAGCCCAACAGTAACATTAGGATCTCCTGGTGGGAGAAATAAAAGTAGGGAAATAAATTGTAAAATTCCCTTTAACATTAAAAGTGTCCCTGCAGATAAAAGTTGGTGAATCTTCACAGCCAGTAATAATTAATTAGTTAACTGGTTAGTTAGAATTAGTTAGACTATAGTCATAAGAAGTACTTAGTGTATTTACGGGTTAGAGATTTAGCTTGTATATTATTATATTGTCTAAAAAGTATGGCGGAGCTGGCAAAATTTAGATCAGCTGCTGTGCTCACCGCGAAGGAGATGGGAATGGATGGTCAAATTTTAATTCAATACGTAACGGCTGAATGTGATAAATATATTGAACGGGAAGAAAGGAGATTAGAAAAAGAGGCTGAAAGAAAATTGGAGTCTGACAGGTTGTTTGAAGAGAAGAAGTTAGAGGCTGAGACTAAGAGGCTGCAGATTGAGGCAGAAGAAAAACGACAGCAAAGGGAGGCAGAAGAAAAAACGACAGCAAAGGGAGGCAGAAGAAAAAAGGTTGACTGCCGAAAGGGAGGCAGAAGATAGAAGGTTGCAGAGGGAGCACGAATTACGACTAAGGGAGCTGGAATTACCAGGCCCGGCTCCTGAAAATGGTGCCAGCCCTTTTGCCTCGGATGCTACGCCCAGTATGGGAGCCTCAAACTCAGCTATGGGGTTTCATTTAGACCATTTTGTTGAGAAAGACGATGACATAGAAGGGTACCTAGGACGTTTTGAGTTATTAGCTACTACATATGGGTTAGAGAGAGAGAGGTGGAGTTTAAAGCTATCACAGGGATTGAGGGGTACTTCTTATGAAGTATTTGCTAAAATGAACAGGGAAGACCAAGACAATTATGACATGTTAAAGCAGGCTTTGTTATTAAGGTACGAGAAGAATGGTGAATTTTATCGTAAGAAATTTAGAAATGCCAAACTGTTGTCTGGGGAGACATACCACCAATTCTCTGCTAGACTAGAAACCTATTTGGAGAAATGGACGGCTCTGGGGAAGACCCAAGATCTTAAAGAAATGATCATGATTGAGCAATTGAGAGAGTCCATGGCTCCAGACATGAGAAAATTTCTCATGGAACAAGGTGCAGAGAAGTTGGGGGAAATTTTAAATGTTGCTGAGAGGTATCAGGCAGCCCAGGCAGAGGTAAGTGGTGCTAAAAAGAAGCACATAGACAATTTTAAAGCTCCACAGCAATTTAATAAATTTGATAATAGAGAGCAGGGAAATAAAGGTAGGACAAACTTTGAGCGGCCAAGAAATGACTATCGCGACAGAAACTCACAATTCAATGACCAAAAGTTCAATGAAAGAAAACCGTTGAACCAAGGGAAAAGATGGTGTAAATGGTGCAAGAAGGATAACCATAACACCGAATTTTGTAGAAGGAAACCTTCAAACATTGCTGCAATGAAGTCGGGGACGCGAAGATTAAAGGTTAATCCTAATGGACAACAGGAACCTTATCACCCCCCAGTTTGTGAGTATGTTATTTGTAATGGGGTCACCATAAGGTGCCTTTATGATACAGGTTTGGATTATGATTCAGTTGTGAAGTCTAGCCTAGTGGACCCAAGTCAGTATACCACAGAAACAGTGGAAATACAAGGGGCGACTAAGGACATACCACTCATGACACTTCCCATCGCAAGGATAACGGTGAAAACGCGCTATGTGGAAGGAGAAATCAGAGCAGCAGTGATAGATGAACCAATCTACCCTCTGATATTGGGGTGTAGATACGTCTTCTTGGGGAATCCCGAGAAACCTGTGATCATGGCGACAGTGCAGACCAGGTCACAGAAGAAGGAGGAAGAAGGTGAACCTATAAACGCTCATCCAGAGGAGATGAGGAAGGCGCAGGCTGAGGATAGGACACTCAAGCCCTGTTTTAAAAAATTGCCCAAAGGCCACACACCTCCGAGTAAGGGAGAGTACTTTGTGAAGAACAGATTATTATATAGGAAGACAGGAACTAGATCCCCTGGTCACGGACAGTTAGTTCTTCCCAAGATATATAGGGCAAACTTAATAAGGAGCTTACATGTTGGAAAAGATGGTGACCATGAGAAAGTCGGTACCATCTGCCAAAAGATTGCTCGAAAATACTATTGGCCCGACGTAAATGTCGATGTTGAAAACTTTGTAGAAGCATGTGGCGTATTTCATGAGGGAACACCCACAAAGGGAAAATATGTGCAGGACCTAGAAACGCCACGGGGCAACTTTAGGCCTGAAAGGAAAACTAATTATACTCGGGTAGACAAAGTGGAATGGGAGCCCCCTTTTCACACCCAGTCTTCACTTGAATGGATTAACATGGCCACTATGCGAAGAGTACAAAGAAGAAATTTTACCCAGGATAAGATGACAATCCCTCGGTCAGACTTATATAAACTGGAAGAACAGAAAAGAGAGCGAAGATCTCTCATAAGCAATCTTAAGTGGGGAGACAAACCCCAGAGAAAAATTGGTAGTGGTCGATTTGTGAGTGATGATTCTAGGAAGAAAAGTCCTCATTATAAAGCTTCTAAGGGACGGGACCAGACGGGTTCCATGAAAAATAAGTATGATAAATTAAAGATCCAGATGTAACTTTATTAAGGACCTGGACAGATGAGAAGGCGGAAGAGACTGTTACCTCATCGTATCAATATGTGAACGAACTGACCACTCGTTTGAAAGCTGGATGGAAACTGGCAAATGATAATTTGAAACAAGCCAGGAAGAAACATGCAGCATATTTTAATAGGAAGGCAAAGGACAGGGAACTGGCAGTCGGAGAGAAGGTGCTGCTTCTACTACCCGGAAGCCAGAATAAATTACAAATTGGTTGGCAAGGTCCATATACGGTTCTAGAGAAGGTGTCTAGAACAAACTATAAAATTGACAAAAAGGGGAAGGAGAAAGTTTATCATGTAAACCTGTTAAAGAAGTATCTGGACAGACCACTCCAGGAAAGCACCCCCTTATTGACCTTGGCTATTGCAACCCAGATGCAAAAGGAACCACTCACCTCACATGAATACCCATTACATCCTTGTGAAACCGCAGCACAGGTAAAAGTCAGTAAGCACCTGACTAAAAACCAGAGGGAGAGAGTTCAACAGGTTCTGGAGGAACATACAGATGTATTAACAGATAAACCAGGCCATACAAATTTGCTACAGTATGACATGAAACTGGTAGACTCAAACCCAATCTGTATGAGAGCCTATTCTATTCCGTTCGCGAAGGAGAAGGCATTGAAGGAAGAAATAGAGTATTTGTTGAAGGAGGGGATTATTTCGCACAGTGAATCATCTTTTAGTTCTAGTGTCGTTTTGTTGAGAAAACCGTCTGGGGAACACAGATTGTGCATAGATTACAGGAAACTGAATGCTGTCACAGAAGGACAAGTGGATCCATTACCAGACACAAAACAGTTATTTGCCAGACTGAACAAGGCAAAATACTTTTCAAAGGTGGATCTTAGTAAAGGCTATTACCAGATCCCAGTGAAGCCTGAAGTGAGACCTTATTTGGCTTTTAGCACTTCGGATGGACATTATGAATTCAATATGCTACCATTCGGACTGAAAAATGCTCCGAGTGTGTTTTCAAGGATGATGCGCAAATTGTTGGATCCCCTGAATAACCCATGTATCACGAATTTCATGGATGATATTCTCGTCGCCACAGAGACATTTGAAGAACACATTGAAGCTCTGGAGATGTTGTTTGATAGACTTCGGGAGGCGAACTTAACTGCTAGGCCAACAAAATGTTGTATTGGATGCAAAGAGTTGGAATTCTTGGGACACACTGTATATCAGGGTAATATGACCCCTGATCCTAAGAACTTGGAAAAACTGCAGAGAGCACCTAGGCCACAAACAAAAAAGGACGTGCGATCATTCGTGTCGTTATGCGGATTTTATCAGAAATACATCAAAAATTTTAACGCTATTTGTGCTCCTCTGACTGATCTGACTCGCAAGGGACTTCCAGATAAAATTATTTGGACTGCACAATGTGAACTAGCGTTCCAAGAGTTAAAGGAAAAACTCACTAGCAAGCCTATTCTCAAACTGCCTGATTTGACACAGGACTTTGTCTTAAGAACCGATGCAAGTAATGTAGGACTCGGAGGGGCTTTGTTGCAAAGATCAGCTTCACCTGATGGGGAACTTAAACCAGTCGCTTATGCAAGCCGCAAATTGAATAAGGCGGAACAAGGATACTCCACAAGCGAAAAAGAATGTTTAGCATTAATCTGGGCAATAAAGAAGTTTCAAATCTATCTGTATGGTAGGACTTTTGTGGTGGAGACGGACCATCAGCCTCTCGTGTTCTTGTCTCAGGCTAAGCATGAAAACGCAAGATTGCTGAGGTGGTCTTTGTTGCTTCAACCTTATCAGTTTAGTATCCAATATATCCCAGGCAAATTGAATGTCGGTGCAGATTTCCTCAGTCGGCACCCCTGTGATCAAAATTAGAGTAGCGGCAGACGTGAGGAGTAATTTTACCTATGTGTATCGCTGGTTTTGGAACTTGCCATAGGCATGTTTTCAAGTGGGGAGATGTGTAGTGAAATTGACAGAGATACAACGGTAAAATACCTCCAAAGATAACATTTAAGGATAAAAACATAATGCGTAGGCTGCTGATGTACATGATCGCCCAGACCGCGGGTCATCACCCTCCATAAAAATTGACTTGCTAGACAGGAGGGGAACGGAGGATCAAAAAGGAAAAATATGACTGGAAAGATTGCGTGAGACTAGAAAGGCTAAGGAGACGCAATTGGGGGGGGGGGGGGGGGGGGGAACGGAGAAAAGTCACGTTTCCCAAGTTGACATAAAAAGTAAGCAACTCGACAGAAGGGACCATAGATATGTTACGCCACAGTCATTTATTGGACGCTTTTGCGATACCAAGCCCTTGATTTGAATTCAGCGGCTAAACGCAGATGTTAGGAATATTACAAAAATTAAAAAGTACTTTTTTCTTAATATTAATGTTAGGAATATAAAAATTAGTTGGCCGGATGGCCTATTCTGAGCAGTGAACTAATATGTTCTTAATTTTACAGACGGATAGATAATATTGAAGATAATGACAAAAGACAGTGTAGTTTACATCATCGACAGACTGTATTGAATCTAAAAGTGTCGCTATTTTGCACAAAAAAAAACACGACCTCGAGACGCAGGTGTTCAAATCTACTTGGTATGGAGGAGAGGGGATATTGTGGTGGCTGTGTCTAAAAATAACTTTTAACGACAAAATTTTGGAGGGGAGAGAAAGGTTGGTTCAAAAATCAAGTACATTTTTGTAGAAACACAAGTAGAGACGGACAGACTAACAGATAACCATCCATACTTGACTGAAGCATGACTGAAATGACTTTAGTGTAGGAAATTTGAAATTCAAATAAACCTAGGCAGTGATTGGCCACAGACAAGCATATTGTCGGCGCTTAGACGCGGATTTGGGGTCATTTCTCAATAGTTGTTCAGTGATAGACACAGATTTTAAAGTGTGGTGATTTCCATATGAAAGAAAGTGAAATAAATTTAGGGACGCCATACTATAGCCAGCAGCTCAGCTGAGTTTTGCTAGCAATTCTGTGTTATTTATTCATAATCTGGTAAGATTGAAATTATTTCCTTATATATTTTGAATATTGTTTCATGTTCGAGTGATTTGATACTGCCATATCGAAATCTAGCCTTACAAACAAGTAGGGATTTGCTCTAGACCCCCCGCCCAAGTCAGGGTCTAGGGACCAACAATGTACATAAACTCCAGCAAGGGTTAGGCAAGACAGATCAAGTGTTGAGAATAATGAAACATATTACCTATCCTCTTTTAGGGCAGACAACTAATAAATATTTTTCAGAATCTATAGTCTGGGAGGATCTATCTGATGTAAAACCCACCATGGTAAATGTGCTGTTTGGTCAGAGAGATCTGACCTGTCTGTATGATGTGGTTGTTGTGTCAGTGTTGTGTCCAGACGTGGGTAGAGAATAGATTTTGACACATGGCCCATACTTTGATTGCAGAGCTGTGAGTTTCTGTTGTCAACCAAGCAGTGACTATTCAGTTGGTGACTTTACTCGAGTGTATCTGTGCAGTACTTGTGACAGAGACCACCATTATTGCCCGCCAGCACGGAGAGGTGGGACCACCTGATTTCAGCACCAGAGCTACAACTACAAGATGAGTGAGCCTCTGGTCTGCTGGACATTCACCAACGCTGTGTAGTTACTAATACCCCCATAAAAATTCCCACCATTTTCTGGACACTGTGTAGTCAATATAGACAGGTGTGATGAGGCCACCCCAACAGCACAAACATTAACTATCCTCCCAAGTAGATGACTACTAGAACATTTTAATAATACTAACTAGTATAGTACATATATATGTACACTATTGCATTTATGATATAATATTCCATGCATTTCTTTCATAATCTCTAAATCCTTTTAAGTTCTGGTCAATCTAAAAAATTGATCCAGAACAAAATAAATGTAATATAATTCTATCAAAAAATTTTACACACGTGAGTTAGTTCAGTGTATTTTAACATTTATTAATATTATTAGTCTTGTTAAATATCTGTGGGTATATCTATAACCTATTACACCACACTACATATCATAACCCTAGACACTTGACGTAGCCACATTCATTAAAAAAAAAATTAAGTGTGAGGTCGTAGTGGTAGCAAGAAAGGCCTTCTGACAATTCTCAACTACATTTTATCTCAGGAGCCTTCACAGCTGGCCTCATACAATTACATTTAGTAATATCAACATCATACAGCACCATCAAACACCACTACAAGCATCATGGTCATCATGATCATCATGATCATCAGCATCATCATCATCATCAGCATCATCATCATCATCATCATCATCATCATCATGATCATCATCATCATGATCATCATCATCATGATCATCATTATCATCATCATCATGATCATCATCATCAGCATCATCATCATGATCATCATCATCATCATCATCAGCATCATCATCATGATCATCATCATCATCAGCATCATCATCATGATCATCATCATCATCAGCATCATCATGATCATCATCATCATCAGCATCATCATCATCAGCATCATCATCAGCAGCAGCAGCATCATGATCAGCATCATCATCATCAGCATCATCATCAGCATCATGATCATCATGATCATCATCATCATCAGCATCATCATGATCATCATCATCATCATCAGCATCATCATCATCATCAGCATCATCATCATCATGATAACTGTTTAGCTCACAAAAGATCAAAGGCCTTTGTGGTGAAGTCGGATGTTATAAATATTTATTGGGGACTTAGTGTACTGACTGAGATCAGCTGTGAAGGTATCTATCTCTAATAAGAGTAGTGTATTATAGATAACCTTACTTGCTGCCACATATATATATATATCTCAGTCAGAATTATTCTGGAATAATGTGATGACTACGTTATATGTCTAGGGTATGTGTATGATGAAGTGTAAGTCATAACAACAACAGACAGATAAACAATTTAATTTATTCCACCACACTTGACAACACTGTGACACTCACATACATATAACACTCTAAAGGATATCTTAAAGGAGTCACTGATAACTTTTCAAATAACAATACGTATTCATTGCTGTCATGAATGTATATGTGTCCTGATTCAAATACAAAGGGAACCAGGAATCACAATCAATTTTAATTACAAGGTATATGTACAGAATTTATTAATATGATTCATGTAGTGACATATATTATCAATGGTATCCTATGTGTGTCAGTTGTGTAGTGTTAATATGAGGTAATACTGGTTTTGTTTTGTTCAAGCTCTGTTGGTATTAGTCATCATGACTTCAATAGTTTGTTTCTATGGGAACTAGTATTGGAGATGTTCTCAGTTCCTGGTATTAAAACAATTTACTTCCCCTCTTAAGTTTATGTTACAATGTTATTTTAAGATGGGGGTACATAATGTTGAGCTCAGCTGGCCACATCAGCTTATCTTGCGTGATGGCGGCAGGAAAAGACTCCTCTGCTCGATTTCTCCCCTGGGCTCTGGAGACACCTCACTGATAGCTAAATGGACCAAGGAGTATGCTGTCCGACTCTGGATTCAGCAAAGCTCTGACCAGGTGCTGCTCAATAACGTTAAGACCACAGTCCCACAATTCATGGAAATAAACACAGATACGTTGACTAGCAATGAATTCTGGCACAAATACTGGCACAAATTCCCATCTGCTTATGTTCCAGGCTTTTATTTAGCAAAAATATGAGCTGGCTTCAACGCACTGTTGCTTTATCAAGCTTATTTGAACTAGTGGTCTCGAACTAACGCTCCTAAGTGATTATATCAGCGAGTCTGGCCAATGGAGCCACGTTTCGACAAGTGTTTGAAAAAATTTTACCTTCCTACGTCTCCCCTAACAACCAAGGATAGCATTTTATAGTCCGACTAATCGTGTTTAGCCTTACATATCATTCCAGCCAATCAGTTCAAATGTAACTTGTGGCCCATTTCCCGTACAATGGTGGTTTAAAAAATCTACCACTGAGCGATTCTGATTTTGGGTGTTGTCTGACAGCACCATCATTTTATTTTGGCTATAACTTGTTAATTCCTAGACTATTTGCATAACACTTAACATATTCTTTGTCATCAAGCCCTAAGGAACCCAAATATACAAATTTAAAAGAGCTAAGTGGCTGCGTTCAAAATATGCAATTTCTTCTACCTCCTGTTTCGAAGATGTGCTGTCTGGGTACTGTAATGTTTTCAAACGTAAACCCATCTATTGTCATCTTTCCTAATAAGAGTTTTTCAGGATTTAAAAACCTAACTCTGGGAAGGGTAGTGAATTTTATCACTGTCGATTTGAAATAAAGTTAGTGCATGTGGCCTTACACGCGTGATGGCAGCAATTGTGTATCGCGCGACGCGTGTTTAGTGTTGCACGTGTTCGGCTTTATGCCTCTCCCTTCTCTCTATCCTTTAGTCCATCTGTCTTTAGTTACGCCGTGTATAAAATGGAATGAATGAAATATTAAAATTAGGTCATTGTTCAGCTTGCGTATCTCATGTTTTTCCAAGAAATACAGCACACGTTTCATTGAAGAAAGCGGGTAATAATACAGTAGGCTTTTACTATCAACGTGAAAGCGTTACAATTTGCCGACGAAGTAGAAAACAAGGGGGATTTCGAGTACAGTCATTGTGACAGCACTGTTCTTTACCATTCTTCTTCCTTTTATTAAATTTATTTGTTAGGCTTTGCATTTACGTTTTAATTTATATATGGGGATTAGAATAATTCATGACATCTCCCCTCTTAAAACAGACATTATATGTCAGTCCTTTATTCTATATACACATAGAGAAATTTATTATTATTTCTGGGGTTTACGGTGATTCTCATCACACGGATGGCGGCTTAAAAAATCCGCTCCCAAATTTGTTTTTCCAGATATATACTCAATGCTAAAATTATAGGGAGCCAAAAGCAAGGACCATCGGAGTAACCTAGAGTTCTCATGCCTAGCCTGGGCTAGAAACGATAAAGGTTTGTGGTCCGTTTGCAACTTAAATGCCTTCCCATACAGATAAATATTGAATTTCTTTATTGCCCATATTACTGCAAGACATTCTTTTTCGCTAGTTGAGTAGTTGATTTCAGCTTTATTCAACTTTCTGCTAGCATATGCCACTGGGCTTAATTCCCCATCCAATGCATCTGATTTCTGTAGTAGAGTTGCACCTAACCCAATATTACTTGCATCCGTCCTTACTATGAATTCTTGACTTAAGTCAGGTAATTTCAAAATGGGTTTACTTGTGAGCTTTTTCTTCAATTCTTGGTAAGTCATTTCACATTGTGGTGTCCATGTAATGCGATCTGGATGTCCTTTACGTGTCAAATCAGTTAACGGTGCACATATGGAATTAAAGTTTTTGATATACTTCTGGTAGAAACCACATAATGAGACAAAGGATCTCACGTCCTTCTTGGTTTGTGGTCTCGGGGCTTTCTTTAGTTTCTCTAAATTCTTTGGGTCAGGGGTCATGTTTCCCTGATAAACTGTGTGTCCCAAAAATTCCAATTCTTTACATCCAACGCAACATTTGGTTGGTCGGGCTGTTAAATTTGCTTCCCTAAGTCGATCAAACAGCATCTTCAGAGAGTCAATGTGTTCCTCAAATGTTTCTGTTGCTATCAGGATATCATCCATGAAATTTGTTATACATGGATTATTCAGAGGGTCCAATAATTTTCTCATCATTCTAGAGAAGACACTAGGCGCATTCTTCAATCCAAATGGCAATCTATTAAACTCATAGTGTCCTTCTGAGGTACTAAAAGCTAGGTATGGTCTAACCTCAGGCTTTACTGGAATCTGATAGTATCCTTTACTCAGATCCACTTTTGAGAAATATTTAGCTTTATTTAGTCTGGCAAACAGCTGATTTGTATCCGGCAATGGATCCACCTGTCCTTCTGTAATAGCATTCAGTCTCCTGTAATCTATACAGAGTCTATGTTCTCCAGAGGGCTTCCTTAAGAGTACAACACCGGAACTATACGAAGATTCACTGTGTGAAATAATTCCTTCCTTCAATAGATAGTCTATCTCTTCCTTCAAAGCTTTCTCCTTAGCAAACGGAATCGAATATGGTTTCATACAGACAGGTGTGGGGTCTATCAGTTTCATATCATATTCCAATAGGTTTGTATGCCCTGGTCGGTCTGTTAACACCTCTGCATGATTATTTAGAACCTGTTGCACTCTCTCTTTCTGAGTTTTCGTTAAATGTGTACTGATTTTCACCTGTGCTGCTGTCTCACAGGGGTGTAATGGATACTCAAATGATGAAAGTGGTTCCTTTTTCATCTCCATGGCGATGGACAAGGTCAACAAGTGTGTCTCCTCCTGATGTTCTCTTTCCAAATATTTCTTCAGGAGATTCACATGATAGATTTTTTCTTTCCCCTTCTTATCTATCTTATAATTTGTTCTAGATACCTTCTCTAAAACTGTATATGGACCCTGCCATCCAATTTGTAACTTATTCTGACTCCCGGGCAAAAGAAGCAGTACCTTCTCTCCCACAGCCAAATTTCTGTCTTTCGCCTTCCTGTTATAATAGGCAGCATGTTTCTTCCTGGCTTGTTTCAAATTTTCATTGGCAAGTTTCCAGCCAGTTTTTAAACGAGTGGTCAGCTCATTCACATATTGGTATGAAGATGTAATGTTTTCCTCTGCCTTTTCATCAGTCCACGTTCTTAACAAAGCTTCGAGTGGACCTTTTATTGGCCTTCCAAACAATAATGTTGCCGGGGCCATACCGGTTGAACTATGGGGTACCTCCCTATAAGCAAAGAGGGCGGCGTGCAGGTACTGGTCCCATGTATCTGGTTTTTCGTGTGCCAACTTTCTCAGGATCGACATCAATGTGCCGTTAAATCTTTCCACTTGGCCGTTCCCTTGGGGATGATACACACTACAATGGAAGTGTTTGGCCTGGAAGATCCTGAAAACTTCTTCAGTTAGTTTCCCCTTGAACTGAGAGCCATTATCAGTCAAGATTTGATTGGGAAAGCCTAACCTTGTGAAAATTGTGAGCAATGCCTCTGCCACATGTTTAGAATCAATCGATGACAGGGCTACAGCCTCTCCCCACATAGAACAAGTGTCCACCAGAGTCAGAATGTAGCTGTTCCTTCTCTTGGTTCGGGTGAGAGGTCCCACAAGATCCACGGCAACTCTCTCAAAGGGTGTTCCCACTATGGGCATTTCCCCCAGAGTTGCTGGTGCAGTCCAATGTTTAGGTGCTACTCGTTGGCACTCTGGACAGGATTTTACATATCGTTTGATATCTTCAGTTATTCCTGGCCAGAAATAGTGACAAGCTATTCGCTGTCCTGTTGCGCTGATTCCCATATGACCACTGAAGGGAATCGCATGCCCTAGTTCCAACACTTTAGTCCTATATGAAGTGGGAAGGACCAGCTGTCCGTGACCATTGGATTCAGATCCAGCCTTCCTATATATCAGTTTGTTCTTCATATAAAACTCTCCCTTGCCTGGAGGTGTATGAGATTTGGGCAACTTCTTGAAACATGGCTTGAGTGTTTTGTCCTCAGCCTGTGCCTTCCTCATCTCATCTGGGTGAGTATTTATTGGATTATCCTCCTCCTTTTTTGACTGTGATCTGGTCTGCACTGTTGCCAATATCACAGGTCTCTTGGGATTCCCCAAGAAGACATATCTACACCCCAATATTAGAGGGTAGATTGGCTCATTTATCACTGCTGCTTTTATGATTCCTTCCACATATCGCGTTTTCACTTTTATTCGGGCGACGGGAAGTGTCATGGTAGCTACATCCTTGGTTGCAGTTTGAATCTCCACTGTTTCTGTGGTGTATTGATCGGCCTGCACCAGGTGAGAACTCACAACGGAATCGTAATCTAAACCGGTATCATATAAACACCTTATAGTGACACCATTACAGATGACATCTTCACACACTGGGGGGTGGTATGGTTCCTGTAGTTCTTCAGGTTTGACCTTCTTTTCCTTTTTCCCCGATGTCATAGCAGCACAATGAGGAGGTTTCCTTCTACAATGGTCAGTGTCATGATTGTTCATCTTACAATTTTTACACCACCTTTTTCCTTGGTTGAAAGATTTTCTTTCATCATATTTCCTTTCATCGAATTGTGGGAATTTATTTTTATTTTCATACCGTGGCCTATCAAATTGGTGCTTACCTTTGTTTTGATCCCTAGGATCAAATTTATTAAAGTTCTGTGGTGCCCTAAAGTTATCCACTTGTTTCTTTTTATTACCTGTTACCTCTGCTTGAGCTGCTTGATACCTTTCAGCAACATTTAGCAACTCACCCAGCCTCTCTGCACCTTGTTCCATGAGAAACTTTCTCAGGTCTGGAGCCATGGACTCTCTTAATTGCTCTATAAGGACCATTTCCTTAAGATCTTGGGTTTTCCCCAGAGAAGTCCATTTCTCCAAGTATGTCTCTATTCGTGCAGAAAACTGGTGATAGGTTTCACCTGACAGTAGTTTAGCATTCCTAAATTTTTTCCTATAAAATTCTGCATTCTTTTCATATCTTAACAAAAGAGCCTGCTTTAGCATGTCATAATTTTCCTGATCACCTCTGCTCATTTTTGCAAAAACTTCATAAGCTGCCCCACGAAGTCCCTGAGATAACTTTAAGCTCCACCTTTCTCTCTCTAACCCATATGTGGTAGCTAATAGTTCATACCTATTTAGATAGCTCTCTATATCATCGTCTTTCTCAACAAAATGATCTAAATGAAAATTCATAGCTGAGGTTGAGGCTCCCTGGCTAGCAGTGGCATCAGAGGCAAAGGGACTGGCACCATTTTCAGGAGCATGGCCCTGAAACTCAAACTCCCTTAGTCGTAACTCATGTTCCCTTTGTAATCTCTTATCTTTCTGCTTTTCTGCAGCTAATCTTCTTTCTTTCTGCAGGCTTCCCTTTCTGCAGCTAATTTCTTCTCTTCCCTTTCTGCAGTCAATCTTCTTTCTTCTGCTTCCAATTTCTTAGCCTCAGCCTCAATCTGCAACCTCTTAGTCTCAGCCTCAGCCTCAAATTGTAACTTCTTAATTTCCCTTTCAGCCTCTAACTTTCTTTCGGCTTCAAACCTTCTTTCTTCGCGTTCAATAAATTTGTCACATTCCGTAGTGACATAGGCAACCATAACTTGCCCATCTAATCCTAACTCTTTTGCAGTCTGAACAGCAGCAGATCGAAATTTGGCCAGGTCCGCCATTGTCTATCAGGTAAATTTATACAATGTCTAACCAACAATTCAATCTCTAAATATATATCTAATGGACAACACAGGCACCGTGAGCTCAACCTTATTTAATTCCACCCAAGGATACCTTTTAATTCTTATATTCCCTGAAGTGAATTACCCCCACTATTTTTAATAGGTAAAGATTCAAAATCCCAAGAGCGAGACCCCAATATATGTGGTGAAGTGGGATGTTATAAATATTTATAGGGGACTTAGTGTACTGACTGAGATCAGCTGTGAAGGTATCTATATCTAATAAGAGTAGTGTATTATAGATAACCTTACTTGCTGCCACATATATATATATATCTCAGTCAGAATTATTCTGGAATAGTGTGATGACTACGTTATATGTCTAGGGTATGTGTATGATGAAGTGTAAGTCATAACAACAACAGACAGATAAACAATTTAATTTATTCCACCACACTTGACAACACTGTGACACTCACATACATATAACACTCTAAAGGATATCTTAAAGGAGTCACTGATAACTTTTCAAATAACAATATGTATTCATTGCTGTCATGAATGTATATGTGTCCTGATTCAAATACAAAGGGAACCAGGAATCACAATCAATTTTAATTACAAGGTATATGTACAGAATTTATTAATATGATTCATGTAGTGACATATATTATCAATGGTATCCTATGTGTGTCAGTTGTGTAGTGTTAATATGAGGTAATACTGGTTTTGTTTTGTTCAAGCTCTGTTGGTATTAGTCATCATGACTTCAATAGTTTGTTTCTATGGGAACTAGTATTGGAGATGTTCTCAGTTCCTGGTATTAAAACAATTTACTTCCCCTCTTAAGTTTATGTTACAATGTTATTTTAAGATGGGGGTACATAATGTTGAGCTCAGCTGGCCACATCAGCTTATCTTGCGTGATGGCGGCAGGAAAAGACTCCTCTGCTCGATTTCTCCCCTGGGCTCTGGAGACACCTCACTGATAGCTAAATGGACCAAGGAGTATGCTGTCCGACTCTGGATTCAGCAAAGCTCTGACCAGGTGCTGCTCAATAACGTTAAGACCACAGTCCCACAATTCATGGAAATAACCACAGATACGTTGACTAGCAATGAATTCTGGCACAAATACTGGCACAAATTCCCATCTGCTTATGTTCCAGGCTTTTATTTAGCAAAAATATGAGCTGGCTTCAACGCACTGTTGCTTTATCAAGCTTATTTGAACTAGTGGTCTCGAACTAACGCTCCTAAGTGATTATATCAGCGAGTCTGGCCAATGGAGCCACGTTTCGACAAGTGTTTGAAAAAATTTTACCTTCCTACGTCTCCCCTAACAACCAAGGATAGCATTTATAGTCCGACTAATCGTGTTTAGCCTTACATATCATTCCAGCCAATCAGTTCAAATGTAACTTGTGGCCCATTTCCCGTACAATGGTGGTTTAAAAAAATCTACCACTGAGCGATTCTGATTTTGGGTGTTGTCTGACAGCACCATCATTTTATTTTGGCTATAACTTGTTAATTCCTAGACTATTTGCATAACACTTAACATATTCTTTGTCATCAAGCCCTAAGGAACCCAAATATACAAATTTAAAAGAGCCAAGTGGCTGCGTTCAAAATATGCAATTTCTTCTACCTCCTGTTTCGAAGATGTGCTGTCTGGGTACTGTAATGTTTTCAAACGTAAACCCATCTATTGTCATCTTTCCTAATAAGAGTTTTTCAGGATTTAAAAACCTAACTCTGGGAAGGGTAGTGAATTTTATCACTGTCGATTTGAAATAAAGTTAGTGCATGTGGCCTTACACGCGTGATGGCAGCAATTGTGTATCGGGCGACGCGTGTTTAGTGTTGCACGTGTTCGGCTTTATGCCTCTCCCTTCTCTCTATCCTTTAGTCCATCTGTCTTTAGTTACGCCGTGTATAAAATGGAATGAATGAAATATTAAAATTAGGTCATTGTTCAGCTTGCGTATCTCAATGTTTTTCCAAGAAATATAGCACACGTTTCATTGAAGAAAGCGGGTAATAATACAGTAGGCTTTTACTATCAACGTGAAAGCGTTACAATTTGCCGACGAAGTAGAAAACAAGGGGGATTTCGAGTACAGTCATTGTGACAGCACTGTTCTTTACCATTCTTCTTCCTTTTATTAAATTTATTTGTTAGGCTTTGCATTTACGTTTTAATTTATATATGGGGATTAGAATAATTCATGACAGCCTTCAAGAAACTCATGCCACGTCCCCCCCCCCCCTCCCTGCCCTGTGTTTTCCCCAGACTGTTTCTAAATGCTTTGATTATCCTTTTTATTTTTGTTTCCATTTTTCTTCGTTTTTTTTTTCTGTGTTGTTAGGTCTTCCTCTACGTCTCTTGTCCTGGGGGTTCCAGAATTAGAACTTCTATGTCATACTATCACCAATAATAATTAATATGCATCCTATCCAAACAGCCGATAGGATAGTATGGCGCTCTTTCTGGCAAATCTCTACACCCCAGGGTAATAGAGGAACGACTAAGTCAGCGTCTTTTATCTCTCATACTGTCCCACTTGTGTGGTTCTTGTCGTCAATTCCCCATTAGTAATCTTATCATATCATTTCGATCCTTCTAATCTAAACACAAGCATTCACTAATTAAATCAGTCTCACGGGCACACACAAAATTCTATACATACTGGTATATAGCTTGACTTCCAGGTCCCAATGCGAGGTTTTACGCCTTAAACGTAACTTGCAGACTGCGGATTGGATTAATGCTAACTGTTTTTCTGGAACTAATTAGTTGTACACTTCGCACTTGATCCAGGCTTCAGAAAAGAAATAAGAAGAAAAGTCACTGCGACATAACTTTGAGGTACACACTCACAGCCAATGATTTGCTATAGTATAATCACATGTTTATTGGTACAACTATTTTTCAGTGTACAAAAATAACTGAGTCCTGGGGTAAACTAAGCAGTTTTTTTTTTTTTTAAATTTAATGCACACGCGTGACAAATAGAATAATTTGTATGATAATATCATTGACTAAAACAGAGAGTCCAATTATATAGGTAGCACAGAACAAAAATGAACTTCCATCAAGCGTTAAAAATATATTTGATATTACTAAAATAATCACCTTTTCGATGTTGCAAGACAGATCACGGAAGATTATTTTCACTCAGTAAATATTGCATTGGATGACAGCAATAACAGCAGAAAGTAGGAGAATTAAAATCATACACCGTGTTTATTCACGTCTTTCTCCGGTTATTCGTATGTTTAGGTAACCGAACTTAAGTGTAAAATATCGTAACATTAAGTTACTGAGTACTTTTACACCACTACAGAAGGGAGGCTCGAGGTCTTCTTTTGTTTTTTAAATTATGTTGATTGGATCTTTACCACGTGTCAAATATTTATGAGTTAAATGAATGAAAATGAGAAAGTAAAGCCTGACTGAACTCACAATTAAATATATTTTATGATGACAGGTGAGTCTATGTCATTTAGATTGTTATCACGTTTGTATTTTTTTTAAACCACGTATTTGGATTTTTAACACGTGATTGATGTAATATTTCCTACGTGATAAATAATAACTGTGTGTAACATAACGTCGCCCTATTACTGCTGTATTCCATCTTCACTGAAGCATGTTTTGAGAAAAACGAACCCAAAGTTTTGAGGGTATCAGTTGAACATGAAGGAGTTATTACATGGAAATGAAATTTTGCACGATGATCGAAAATGTTGAATGTATTTGAAATCAAAAATTAGAATATGGAAATCATTTTTTTTTTAAAGATTTATAAGCAATTTCCGGTCGGAGATAGAATAATGTGCCAACAAAATTATTCACTTTCTAGTTGGTTTCTTAATTCTATCTCCGCACACGTGCATTACAGTGACATAATTATTCCATCTCTAGTGTCCTGGTGAAGACAGCCTGTGGTGAGTTAGATAACTTCAGTTCAAATCTATAGCTTAATTCTTCCGTTCTCTTCTTAGATGTTCATTTGTTTTAAAAAATATTTATTTCTATGTTCTTGACGATTACACCTCTTTACAAAATGGTGAGAGTTTGGAGGCTATTTCCTGATGAGGTTGTTCTTCCTCTCACAAACATTCACTTTAACATGCTCGTTGTTCTTCCTCTCACAAACATTCACTTTAACATGCTCGTTGTTCTTCCTCTCACAAACATTCACTTTAACACGCACGTTCAGGTAAGCCAACAATATAAGGTTGTTCTTCCTCTCACAAACATTCACTTTAACACGCACGTTCAGGTAGGCCAACAATATAAGGTTGTTCTTCCTCTCACAAACATTCACTTTAACACGCACGTTCAGGTAGACCAACAATAATTAAAATCCAACAAACATTGAAATCAAAATTATTTTTCTGAAAAATATGTTCAAACATAAGGGATAACTGTAAGATATTTTGTAGGATGATAGAGTAGCTAAAATGACGTCACTGTATGACCTCAGGTAAATTTTTGCCAAAAATGGAGATAGAATGAGGCAGTACTAAGGCGACGTAAATGTATGCGCTTATGAAAAAGCTAGAAAAAGATGCTCAAGAAAACCATAAATTGTTCTACAAGACTCAAAACAACACGAGGAAGGAAAAACAGTGCCCTCTTAAATTTATAAAGTATAAGCAAAGCAAATTGCTTACTGCCCCAAAGGAAGTAATGGAAAGATGGAAAGAATATTTCTCAGAACTCCTTGATGGTGAGCAAGGTCATGCCTCAGAAATGATAAACACTATCACAGAAGAGGAAACCAATGGTGATGAAGATGGCATCTAGATGGAAGAACTGAAGGCAGTACTGCAGAAAATCAAGGTGGACAAAGCAGCGGGGCATGGTGTATAGCACCAGAAATGGTTAAGTACATGGGACCAGCAGGTGACCTATTACTCTTGAGTGTCCTACAGGCTGCACCAAAGGATTGGAAGACTGCCATAATTACACCCATATTAAAAAGGGTGACAACCGACAATGTGGACATCATAGAGGCATGTTTCTTCTCACTGTCCTTGGTACAAATTACTCTAGATTCCTGGAGCAGAGACTCAGGGGCGTGGCTGAGCCACATATGGATGGAGTCCAGTGTGGCTTCCGGCGAAACTGCAGTACTCAAGAGTGGCTAAGAGTTAGGGCCTTGGCCTCTAATTCTAGAGGTACCGGGTTCGCTCCCAGTACAATAGGTGGACATTTTTACAGAATCAGTGGTTCCTGATGATGTTATCCTCCCTCCTCCTCCCCCCCCCCCTTCCATGATCTCCTGAGATCGGGTGTCTAGTCTTCTCGGATAAGGACGAAAAATAAGGAGGTCCCGTGTGAAAGTTGCGCACGTTAAAAATCCAACGGCAGTTGGAAATCGTAAAGAGTAAGCCATATTGTGTGGGCAACATTTCAAAATTAGGAAATCTTCCATCACAACAATATTTATAGAATATGTGATTTCTGTAAACACACAATGGGTGTTACGGAGTTCATGCATTGTGATGAGATCCTCCTTGTGTGATCTAAGGGGGAAAATCGTATAACTTATGGAGTTGTCCGTGTGCAATGAATATGGTCCTTAAAACTAAACGAAACCAAACCAAAAGAAATTTTAATACACTGTTTCCAAAGAAGAACCGTATAAGATAAGAAAAGGATTGTGGTTGGTTACATTTTATCACTGTTTCATATCATTTCTTACTATCTATAGTTTAGTTATGACAACACCGACATCAGCCAACAGAAGTAATTTTCAGCAGACACCTGGCTCGCCTGTCCCATAAACTTAACCAGATAAAAGACAGATTAGAAATACTTGATGAGAGGCCACAGAGGTTGGGTCTCAAAATACGCATTAAAAATAAATTTTAAAAAAAACAAAGATTGTGAGAATAAATGCAGCAAATGGTAGCCAAGATTCGAGTTGGTACATATAAACTGGCAACATCATCATCATCTTTCAGCCCCCCTAGGAGCATAGGCCTTCAACAAACTTATGCCAAGTCTTCCTGTACAACTCCATCAGCTCAAGGTCTTCTTCATGTCTGTCTCCAGGTCTCTTCTCTATGTGTTCCTTGGTCGGTCTCTCTCTCTCTCTCTCTCTCTCTCTCTCTCTCTCTCTCTCTCTCTCTCTCTCTCTCTCTCTCTCTGCCTCTCTTGCACTGAGGATTCCAGAACATGGAAAGCCTGGTAATGCTATCACCCGATTTCCTCAATGTGTGCTACAGATCATCAGCGTCTTCTTCTCATGTCTTGTTCCACTGGTACATATCTGGTTCATATCATCAGTTCTACGTTACCGAACTTGTTATACCATTTTGATCCTTCTATTCTACGCAAGCATTCATTTATGAAAGTCTGTAGATTTTTGGTTGTTCTTTTTGTTGTTCTCCGTGTTTCACGGCCATACAATAGGACTGACTTGACATTTGATAAAAAAACGTAATGTTGAACACAAAAAACAGAATCCTCAACTCAAATATCAAGGCAGTTCCGTAGCTTTTAAACAACAATAAACGACAGCCAAGACATTACTGACATTCAGCAATGACTGCTTGCGGAGAGTTGATGAACTGAAATGGTATGAACATTTCACATATATGTCACTGATTGAATGAACCATACAAGTGCCATTGTAACAGAAGGTGAGAACAAGAGACACTGGTACTGGATAGAACAAACACTATGGAAACATGTACAGGACGGTCTATTTTCTAAATCTCCAGGGTAAAGGATATACAGCGAGATTGATAAACACGTGGATAAACACACATGGATAAACACATGGATAAACACATATAAACACACTGATAATGAAAATGGAGACACTCACTGCTATAGTTTTCTGTTTTTCTCCTTTCTCTTAAACAGTCTGTTCCCCTCCCTCGTTTTTCTCCCGAATCCCAGTGTACATCTCACATTTCTCGAACAATCTCTTATACCTCTCAGTTCGCTCCAACAATCAGTTACACATTTGATTTCTAAACGGGACCCAAAGACGCAGCAATAGAGAATGCAGTCAGCGACCCATAGCTTGACTGCTGGCGTCAGGGTCAGCAAACCAGAGCTGACCAAGACCCTACTCCACCTCCACGTGGTGGTCCTGGAAACAGGCTGCATCACTGCAGTCTGGCTGAGAGAGTAGGCATCGAAGAGGGAAGGCAAACCCGGTCCCAAAAAATGCCGTGCTGAAGTCGGATGTGCCGGCCGAAAGGCGCAGATATTGCAGCTCCGCTGTAAACAGACATAACGCAACCAACGTCCTTTTCAGGACGAACGAGGAAGAAGAAGAAGAAGAAGAAAAAGAAGATTTCTAAACATCAGTCTTACACAGTTGTTTTTTACATTTCTTACATACCTTCAACATTCTCTTACACTACTCCTTTATCTCCAACACTAACGCGTCTCCTTTACAACATCTCACCAACACTTTATTACACTTCTCACATCTCACCAATTGTCTCTTACACTTCTCACATCTCACCATCTCTTACACTTCTCGCATCTTACCAACTGTTCCTTACTCTTCACACATCTCACCGTCTCTTACACTTTTCACATCTCACCGTCTCTTACACTTCTCACATCTCACCGTCTCTTACACGTTTCACATCTCACCAACTGTCTCTTACATTTCTCACATCTCACCGTCTCTAATATTACTCACATCTCACCGTCTCTTCCACTACTTACATCTCACCGTCTCTTACACTTTTCACATCTCACCAACTGTCTCTTACACTTATCACAACTTACAAGCAGTCTCTTACACTTCTCATACTGCGTCTGCTATAATTCACCATTTTCTCCAACAATCATTTACCCAGTTCTCACCATCAGGGAGGCAGTTCTGCTAACTTAAAGTTCATTTTAAATAATCTGCGACAGGCTTTGAAAGGTGATTTGATTGCAGCAATTATTCTTAGTTTTTTATTTTTACAGAATAAATTATGAGAACAGGAATGATTGAACAGTTTTAGTTTAAGTTAGATTTGAACAGTTAAATTGTTTGAAAATTCTTGATTGAATAAAGTTTCTTTTTCAAAATTACAAAAGCCATTTTTAACACAAAATAAAACAACAAAGTTAAGTCGGAGCGCGGAGCGGAGTTGGAGCGAACTGGCAGTCACTTTCGATGCCGGAGAGTTTAACTATTTATCTAACTGATTGCTTCCAATTCATGTTTATGTGAACACACATTTAAACAGCAATATAATGTGGGCTAACTTTGCGAAAAGAAATTTTAACGAGATGAATCTAACATGCAAATGTCATTGTTAAGCTTATTCGCTATTTAAAGTTTAGCTGATACACATCATAATTAAATATTTTAACCACTGTTAAACAATTTTTTTGTAATATCATAAACTGATTAATTCAAGGTAGATGAGGCAGAAATCTGAAACATATAAGATGTTCAAGGCTCAAACAAGAACGTGTCAGGTATCTAGAGAACTAAAATTTCCTAGCAATAAGAAGCTTCTTAGACTGCACCTGGGAATGGGCTATTTTAGAATAGAAGAACCTTACTGTGCAGAATGTCTACAAGACAATAATATAGAGCATTTCCTGCTAAAATTTAAGAAGAATGAACAACAGAGAAAACTAATATTAGTTTATTTACAAGCATTCAATTCTCCCTTAACTGGGGAACAGGTGTTGAGAATAGACAGACCTATAGAACTACACAATATAGACAAACAGTAGGTAGCAAGTACAAAAATTAATAAATATGGATTAGAAACGGCACAGCGGGATAATGAGGGTCATGTGAGGTTCTCGAAATATATACTGATATGACAAATAAATCTGGTATCATCCCAAACACACCGTGCTTTCCAACCCTGCTCCAACTTATTTACAACATGACTGGTACGAGAGACTATCATTAAGGATGTTGGAAACAGACAAACACACATCTACATAATTTGAAATGTTAAATGTACTCTAATTAAACTAACTGAAAAGGCGAAACGATACCATGATCAGTAATCAAAATTATTTTCTGGAATTAACTGCATTGTATGTCCTAACTATAACCGATCAGAGGTTGAACCAGATATTTTTCTTCTTAATAAAAATAAAAATCGGATATTAGAATCAATCCGGCACTCACCTTGATGAGACTTACCTTAACGTGTTGATCACTGCTGACCTGTTAGTGTTCGTGTCACGGAAAGAAGTGTGCATGAATTTGATTGACAGTTAAGTTTTATTATCTTAATTTTGCTACACTCCAGCAGGTTGAGTATCAATCTATTTGTTATTGTTACACCGACTTGCGCAGATGGTGGGAACCGGTGCGATTTATGTGAGGTAGTTCTTGTCACACCTTAGGCATTTAAGAATAAACATGGTGCTCGATTGATATATGATGTTGAGTAGAAAATGGTGTGTGGTTGCTAACTGATGCTGTGGTAGGCGTAGTGGACTGTCGGAAGTGGTTGGTTTTAGACAGTGAGTAGTTGCCTGTTAAAGGACAGAGAATAACATGGACCTAATAGAGTATATTTGTATGAACCACATACACACACACACACACACTCTCTCTCTCTCTCTCTCTCTATATATATATATATATATATATATATATATATATATATATATATATATATATATATATATATATATATATATATATATATATATATGTTGCGTAGCAAAATGTGTGTTGCGTATAAATGTTCCGTGGATGATGTCACATTTGCCACACAATGTTGAGGGTGCTATATTTCATCTGCTTTCCAAAGGTATGATAATACTGGCACTTGCAGAGTAGTGTATCACCCTCAGACACCAGGGATGATGAGGCAGAGTAACATGGTGTCTTTAGTCTGGTTTAAGTGTGTGACGTAAGGATAGAGTCAGATAGCTACAGTATCATACATGGACGTCACATCAGACCATACAACGTAGAAAGTCAATAAAGCTTTTAACAGCAGTGATGTTTTTTGGCTATATATATATATATTGTGTACGCCACAATGACAAGATGCATGGACATCGTTATGCAGAAACATCACAGGTATAGTACAACAGTCATTGTATCATCGACGTAGTCAATTCAACAGGAACAGCATACAGCATCAAATAATGTAAATCATATGCCTTTTAGGATATCGTAATCAGATGTACATGTAGTCAGGTAGTAAACTTCCCCTTTCCATAAGAGCTAGTAGATATCAACTAGGAGATTAAATCTAGTCTCCTATATTCGACCTCAACAAGACAGGCATGTCTTTTGAGCGTCACATTATCGTCCTCTATGTTCCTTAAACAGCAAAGGTATCAAACCTAGATCCATCAATAGAGTTCAGGAAGCAAATGGTCCTAAGGACAGGCATCAATCGATGCGTGACAATATAAGTGGATCGTGAGCTGAGCAAACTTGTCATATCATAGACTCTATAATGAGGCAGGCTAGGCAAAAGTCAACATCACGAGATGGCGATAAAGTTACTCAGCAAAAAAGGATTCAGTTACCTGTTCATCAGGAATTAGATCACATATGCCTCCAGGCATTTGAAATAACGTAGAGATATATCATCTCAAAAAAGAAGGAACAACAATGATGAGGACTCCTTCCTGAATAATCTAAGCGAAGACGCTAGCACACCGCTACGTCTCGCCTTACCAGCATTTCTGCTCAGACTGACCTGGGCGGAAATCGTTCAAACACTCCCACAAACAAAGACATGCGCAGAACACCCGAATCGATTACAACTCAGCTAATTTACGAAACAAAGAATGTTCTACGATGTTCGACTAAAGATTCGAACCTTAAAAGGAACTGACATCGCAAGTTGCCAACTGTTTCTAGGAACACGCTCCATACATGGTTATGACTTAAAATCGCTCACACACAAATTATCAACAACCCTAGCTTTCAAGATAAGACAACTTCCTGACGATGCTATCAAGATTAGACGACTGTAGAAATAAAAGTGACTACAATTCCATGAGTTACTTCCCATGCATTAAAAAATTCAATATAGTCAGAATGCAAAGTCAGAATATATAGTCAGAATAAGTTGCGACAAGTTTAGCGCAACAATATATATATATATATATATATATATATATATATATATATATATATATATATATATACACGAGGGGCGTTCAGAAAGTAATGCACCACATCGTTTTTCTCAGGAGCTGTTTATTCAAAAAGCATGAAATTTATACACAATATACATGGATATGTCATGTAAACATCGGTATTATTCAACATAATCCCCATAAACTTGTACGGCTTTATGCCAGCGTGAAACAAGTGCATGTATTCCTAGCCCGTACCAGATTTTGTCTTGTTCATGTAGCCATTTCTTCGCTGCATGAATCACTCCTTCATCATCTTCAAACCTTGTCCCACGGAGTGCATCTTTAAGCGGACCAAATAGATGAAAATCAGAGGGTGCCAAATCGGGACTATAGGGTGGATGGGGTAGTACAGTCCAACCCAATTTGGTGATTGCTTCCCGTGTTGCCAGACTTGTGTGAGGTGGCGCGTTGTCGTGAAGGAGAAGCAGGTCTGCTGGATTCTTGTGCGGCCGAACTCTGTGAAAACGTTGATTGAGTTTTTTCAATGTCTTAATGTAAGCTTGCGAATTGATTGTCTGTCCTCTTGGCATAACGTCCACAAGAATCACACCTTCAATGTCCCAAAAGACAGTGATCATGACCTTTCCAGCTGAAGGAATTGTCTGGAATTTCTTTCTTCGTGGTGATTGCGGATGATGCCACTCCATTGACTGTCTTTTTGTCTCAGAATCAAAATAATGTACCCAGGTTTCGTCACCTGTAACGATCTTAGCAAAAAAGTTCTCTCCATCAGCATTGAAACGCTCCAACAATTCAGAAGAAATTGCTTTCCTTTGCAATCGGTGGTCATTTGTGAGGCTTCGAGGAACCCATCTTGCGCAAACCTTAGAAAATCCAAGAGTTTTTATAACTGCATTTGCACTACCAATGCTGACTGACAGCTGTAAGGCCAATTGTTGAGTAGAGATTCGCCTATCACTAAGAATAATGCCCTCAGCGCATTTCAACATTTCTGTGTTGGTGGCTGTGGCAGGACGTCCACAGCGTGGCCGATCAAGCAGCTCCGTATCTCCACTTCCTGATTCTTTGATTCTCTGAACCCAGCGACTGACTGTACTTCTGTCGACTGCAAAACTTCCATACACATCACATAGACGCTTGTGAATGTTCACAACAGTTTCCTTCTCTGCAATGAGAAATTCTATCACAATTCGCTGCTTATAACGCAAGCTGCTAACACGCTCCATTTCAACGGTTTAGGGCAGTCGTATTATTTGGCCGGTTGCGGTGCAATTTGGTGCACACAATTGGCACATGCCATATTTGAAGTGTGCAAAATTGCATGCTTCTATCTTCAGTATTAGCTGAGAAAAACGATGTGGTGCATTACTTTCTGAACGCCCCTCGTATATATATACGTAAAATTGTTTGTCCTTTTGCTGTTTCCTTTAAAAAGAACTTAGCTGATCTAAGTGAGTCCTGCAACCGTGGTTTCGTCAATTCTTTTGTGATGAGGGCACTTCTCCACACAACTCGTCCAATGTAGGCGGTTACTGTTGAAACCCTGCTGTTGGCTCACACTAGTGGCATAGAAAGTTTAGTCTTGCAGCTTCGTACCACGAACTTCAGACAACATAAAAAGAACCAATTCCTCTGCTAAGTACAATGGGTTGGAAGATTAATAGGCGCATTGTCTCGCTGTTAACCCACCAATGTTAGCGTCTCTTAATAATTATTCTCCCTGAATAATTATTCTCCCTGAGTATACACAGTATAACTCTAGGAATATGATTAGAAATCGCCGTTATTCTTATGTTACTTTAATGAGGAATATGTGTCTGGATAGCGCGAGGGCAATGGCTTGCCTGAATTACAATTAACAAGGTACATATATCTCACAAAATGATACTATACACTTTGTGCACATAGGATGTAATCATCACTCATCACTGCACCATTCGGAGTCTGGAGTTGCTGCTGCTTTTGCTTTTCTGAGCGAATTAGCATAAAACAAACACCAGCGTCTGCTGTAGTGGTTTATGAATATACTATTTTCATATGTTGAGGTTGCCAGCCTCCTATGACTGGTATAACCACTTTGCAAGTACAGACACGTCACAATTCACATTTTAAACTATATGTTCACAGCTTACCCCAATGGGATTTATAATCTCATCGCAGAGATGTATGGACACAGCACTCTGATTAGATGCTTCGAACACTGATCTGGGGAATTTTATTATTCATCTTATGACTTGATTCTGATTCCTTAAGTATCCATTCTTTGTATTTAAAAATGCGGGCTCTCTTTTTAGTTATAAAGACGCCCAAATACTTTGATCTGTCACTTTTAATTCTAGAATACTAGTCCGATGTCTCTCTGGCTCCTGTGAGTTGCTAGTTTGACGTTGCTATACATTCTGATTTGTGTCTCCGATTTCGCTAGATTATATCTCTCATTTCTCAGTTCAAGTCCCAGATTGTACTTTTAGACCAACTTGCCAATGAAAGTCAAAGTCTATTCCGGCTCTTAAACCAATGGAAAGCGCTTTAGAACTATGTGGGTCGGAGTGTTAGATCATTAGTAGCCCCCCGCGTGTTTTAAAATATTAATTTTAAAATTTAAACTCGTGACCTCTTTCAATTATGGCAGTAATACTTCCGATTGTATTTGTACAAACTCAAAACACATCGGTGGACTTATTTCCTGGCTAATACCTTCCGCCCATACTGTCTCCTTGTCATGTTATCTGTAATCTTGATACAGAGCGTACATCGGAAGCGATTATCTAATTATCACCTGTGTCTTCGCATATCCCTCGGACGGCTTTCTCAGACAGACAGACCACCAACCCAGGTGGTCACTTGCTTGTTTGTCGCTGGTTCCGGAAATGAATTACGTCAAAGTCGCTATTCCTCTTTACGTTTACTGTCTGAATCAATGGTGGCTAGACGACTTAAGTGATAAAAGTGTTATCCGCTGACCTGTCTAATTAGCTTGCTAATACTGCGGTTCACCTGGTGAGATGCAAACAAATCTGGGAGCGGATAGGCAAAAAATGTAGGGCATAAAATATGCCAAATAATATGACGATCGGTGATGAAAATGAAGAAATGATATTGCCGGAGAGTACGACAGTTATGAAAAGTGCACAACTAATTTCGTCACATCGTATGATATTTTGCGCTACTTCGGGCGATATTTTGGGCGACTTTAGGCTACTCTGGACGGTCCTTTGGGCTACTAGGGCGTAATTTAGGGCGTCTTATTGCGATTTATGGGCAACTTCGGGCCATATTTTGGGTGACTTTGGGCTACTTCTAGCGATATTTTGGGAAATGTTGGGTTACTTGGGGCGAGATTTGGTGCTACTTTCCGCGATATTTTGGACTACTTCGGGCGATACTTTGGGTTACTTCGGACGATAATTTAGGCAACGTCGGGCGATACTTTGGGCGACTTTGAGCTGCTTCGAGCGATTTTTGGCCTACACCGGGAAATTTTTGGGCTGATTCGGGCCATATTTTGGGCTACTTTGGGCAATCTAATTTATATTTTAGAACCATTGTCTGTATGTAATAAATGTTCAGTTACTTTAACTTGGCCAATGACAGGTATATCTGCTATTATATACATATATATACACAAATATTTATATACATTGCCGGGGGAATGTAAAAAGGTACTTTGGATTAGCCTCGTAGTGTAACAGAAATAGTGGCCAATCAGTACCGCGCATTTTGTGGGCAAGAGAGCATACAAACAGCTTAGCCTTGAACTGACGATGGCGGCCGTGGAGCGGATTCATTTATGTTAGCAGAACATCGATTCAGTGGAAGTGTGTTGAAACGGTAGAGCGTGAAGACATTATACGTATTTATTTTGTTCGAGGAGGAAACGGAGTATGTGCAGATATAATTGAAAGTGGAAGGTTAGTAGTATTTGCTGAAATAATTGCGTTATTTGGTCCAGTAGTTAGTTATGAACGCTTTTGAACACTTTCGATAAGTATATCTAAATCGTCGGCGTCTGTGGCCTAATGGATATGAACGCAGTTTCATAATCCAGATATACCAGGTTCGAAACCTGCTGCAGGCGGTTTGGTAGCAGATCGCTTTGTGTGGATTTTTAACAATGGTATAAGCGCCGTACCGTTCAGAAAGCAATGGCAAACTACTGAATGAAAACATTGCCTAGAAAAATCACAAACAGCCCATTTTTTTTTTTTTTTTTTTTTTTTTTTTTTTTTTTTTTGCGTACGCCCGCTAAAACTCGAGGCGAAATCTCAGGTTATTACTATGTCTAACCTGACATTGATTTTACGTGAGTATCCCTTTTTACTTGTACAGAGACAGGTGTCCCTCGCCATTCAGGCAAATACTCTCCGATTTCGGAGGTACCCATTGCAGCTGGGTCGGCTCAGGAGCCACCAATCCCTGGTCGACAACACTCCTTCAAATGTCCTCGCCAGGCCTCGAGTTAATCCAGTCCAATTCTCGGTCGACGAAAAATCATTAAATGCCGTCGCCCGGGTTTGATCCTGAATCACCCGGTCGCCAGAGCGGTAATGTAACCACTACGTTAGCGCGGCTCCCCACAAACAGCCAATAAAAGCTGGGGTTGATTGCCACGTCCTGTAAAGGATAAGCAACTAACTTTTATAGCTAAATCAAAGCTGGACATAACTTGGAACAAGATACATGGAATGAAAGCTATGTACCAGCCAATTAAAAGGAAATAACGATGGAAAAGACTGATGGTGTAGTAGAGGAGAAATATGAAGAACAGGGGTGAACAGCAACACATATGGCCAAAATGCTTCGGCTGAGCCAGAAATATTATATTGCCAAGTTCTAGTGACGTCACAAGCTTTCCGATACGTAAGCAGACGGCCTATATATAGGAGCGCTGCGCTAAATTTGAAATTGGTGCACACCGGTCTGCCAAATATGGAAGAATAAGTAAAAACAATATAAGTGCAGGACTTGGAATATCGGAGATTAAGAGCCAAGTGAAGCTAACCATAAACGAGGAATGGAAGACAACATGGAAGGACAGTAGTAAAAGGAGACACGCATTCAAACTTCCAAAAGAACCAACAAGGATGTGCCAGGTCAGAGCAGAATTAAAGTTACAATCGAACAAAAAGCTGTGGCGACTCCATCTCCGTGCAGCATACTTTATGATAAAGGAACCACACTGCCAAGAATGTCATGAAGCAAATGACATAGACCACTACCTGATCAACTGTAAAAAGTACAAACAACAGAGGCTTGAATTAAAAACTTACTATAGAAATCACAATATAGACATGACAGGGGGTAAGGTTTTAAGTATAGATGTCCCAGGGGAAGCCCAATCAATACTTAAACGATATATACATTGTCACAGTGTGAGTAACACAGCTGTGGACTGGCGGTGCTCCGCGGGGGGCGGGTACATAATGTCAGTTGGGTGTGAGAGGTGTTTTCATACACTTAACTTAACAACACGAGACTGCGAGGTCAGCAGGTCAGGGGTGAACGCAAGGGGCGTTCTGATTGGGCAGTGAAGAAGAGAGTGGAAAGCGAGCGAGGAGGTTTTGGGGTGATGATGGCCGACTCGTATTGTCGAATGCAAGAGGATACTTAGTTGTGAGAAGATAAGGCATTCGGTTATCTGAGATTTTCATCAATGTGTTACACTTCGCTAACTACATATATTGTTGTGATTTTGTGGTGATAATTATTTGAATACATGTAGTACAGGTTGGGCGAACAAGTGTATGACAGCCTTTGTAGCATTCATTTCAGCGTCTGACTGGTCAAGACTAGAGGCCGCTGCAGCGCCGTTTGAAAGCCAACAGTGGGACAGTGTTGCCACTACACAGTGTTTACTGGCTAAGGAGACGACGTACCTGTGGAAATCAAGTGGTTGAGTCTTCTTGCGGAACTGGGTGCATACCGAACACGGGAACTGGTGTATTACAGTATCAACATTTTACACACGGTCGTTACGGAGGTTGCCAGAAGCTGAACAGTACCAGATTTACGTTACGATCGTTGCCTTATACAAAACTCTGCAGTCCATCATCATAAACTGTACTGAACTTTTTCTCACGTAGAAGGCTGCACTACACCTTTGCAAACGGTGGTAACTTTCATGAACTCGTGAGATGTTATTGGAGTGGAGCTGGCAAATCCTCGCCTTGGACTGACGACGAGCTAGTATACAGTTGTGGTATAACTTTGATGCGTGTGGTCGAACTTTTTGCTTGACATCCCTGTGATATTTCAGCAAAGACAAGGCACTATCTGGTGACAAGCGTGGACTTCGTGCCTTACTCAGGGGTCACCCTAATGGACAATATTTGTAACTTTACGTAACTTTGTAACGTGTCGTTCGTTGTGTGGACCATTGGATCATTAGTGACTAAGGTGCTGTAGATATCAACGTCATCATCAGGAACCCAGACCTGCGGAGATCATCAATTTAATTGATTTATAGTTAATTTTTTAAATGTTGTATTATTACTATTATTATATATTATGGGACAATTATTTTTCTTTTAGTACCTTTCTACTTTATAATATTATATAATTAGTAATCATTCTCCTGTGACCTCTTTTCCATTTGGTTGGTGAGTACGTCATCCAACTGGTGTGGTGTTGCAACATACTACCTTTGGTCACTTCATTGTTTATTGTAGGTTTTTGTTGTGTCTTCGTAGAAGTATAATTTTGGTGTCATTTGGTTGTTGTGTGGGTTTAGGATTTTCTCTTTTGCATTGCGGAAAGAGATTATGCTAAACTGTTCTTTAGGACTGTTGCTAGGTGAATTGTGTGCCGGAGCACGGGCACATAGAGCTGACCCTATTGGCTGCCCTGCATAATTCACGTTGCACATTTTAGTGTATTAGTGGGGCAGGTCTGGTTTGTTTGCACGGTGTTATATGTGTAATAGTGTCTCTTTGTCATGTTTAATTGGAGTATTCTCTTGTATTCTTCTTACTATCATGTACATACGTTAATTTCCCAAACTCTTGTTTTCATTTGTTAACAGCTACGGTTTATAATTAGACATCTGCTGCTGTCTGAGGATTTTTTTTTCTTATTCCACCATACTGTTGTGTTCGTTCGTGTAGTAAGGTCGTCTTGATCATCTTCATTATTGTCATCATTGTTTGTATTTATGTTTGTTTTGTTTTAGTGAAGTGTATCTCAATTTCAATTCCAGTACTGATTGCATAAGAGTAGGTTGTGTATTTTTGCTTGTGTAGACGTAATTTTCTGGTTTGGTTGAGAATCACATGTATGTTTATGCCATTAAGTATATTGCAGTGGGGTTTAGTTTCACTGCTTAAATATTATGGGTGTCATGGGTACAGCAAATTATGCTGTTGAATAACTTCACACCATTATACTGAATACACCTATTTGATTGGTACAGTCAGTATTTCTGACTAGGCATTACATATAATTTTGATCCTTTTTTTAAGTACAATATCTGATAATTTTCCAGTGGGGAATACTGAAAGCATTTTTTTTTTGTACACTGAGTACTGCTTTAAGAAATTTTAATTTAATTACATTACATTACGATGGCTAGCCTCTTAGAATTTGTTGAGGTTGGTAAAGAGCTAGCATTAACAGGCCCTGCTCTACAGAAATGGGCAGAAAAAAATGGAAAGAAAAACAGGAAAATGATAGAATGGAACGGTGTGAGGAGAGAGAATTCCAGAAATTGAAGATTGAAGCTGATAAATTGAAGATAGAAGCAGAGAAAGAGATGAAGAAGATAGAAGCAGAGAAAGAGATGAAGAAGATAGAAGCAGAGAAAGAGTTGAAGAAAATTGAAGCTGACAGAGAAATAAATTTAAAGAAGCTAGATAATGAATCCAGGAAGCAGGATTCAGGTGGGAAAGAATTCTCACGTCCCTATAGACTTCTCACGTCCCTATAGACTACGGTTACCCAATTTTAATCAAGATTTGGACAGTATGGACGTGTATTTGGAACGTTTTGAAGCAGAAGTTTTGGCTTGGAAGATAAAGAAGGAGGAATGGCCTGTTCTGCTGGGAAATTTGCTTTCAGGATCTGCGTTAGAAACTGTGTATAGTATCCCTTTAACCGACAGAGCAAATTACTCACACTGTGACATACATAAAACAAAGGATAACATATAAGGTTAGTAACAATGACAATATTAACAACAATAACAAAAATAATACTTCAAAATAGACATTCAAGCAAATAGAAATTAAGCAACAAAAACTAACAAAGCATTAAAAACAAAACAAAAAAAAACAGAAAAAAATTTGCAAACTTACTAATTACTCATAGGACAAGGAAAGACAATGTGGTTCAAAAAAAAAAAAAACACCAACTCAAAAAGAATAAATACTAATACAAATTAAAACCAAGTGCAAAGAACAATTGTTATCTATAAACCATATAAAACTGAAAATAAAATGACAAATACTAATATAAATTAAAACTGGCAACTGCAAAAGACAATAGTTATTTAAATTTAATACAAAATTAGTAAATTAAATGACACTGAATACCCCAATTATAACCAATTTTCAGGTTGAACAGGGTAGACCAAGATGGAACGAGAAGAGGCAATAATGGTCAGCTGTTAAGTGCCCAATCTCCACCCATCACCTTTTCAAAACAACAACAACAACGAAATTGGTACACACGATTCCAGTCTGTGCGTGAAGGACAGAAGGAAAGAGCAAATCACGACTTCGTTCACTATTTGTGCAACTATGGCAGCCTACCTTAACCAAGTCGATTGCCCCTTGTGTATATTCTGAAGGCTAGAGGGTGAGTTGGTTTAAGATAACCACAGTTGTACATAATGCAATCATCTGTTTCATATTATTAATAATATGTTAATTTGTAACTACAAGAGTGATGATTCAAAGGATGAATTTTGTAAGACATGAGATGATGGAAGGAAGGAAACCCACCAATCACTCACAACTGTGTGATGGATCACTACGTAATTATTTGAATTGATAAGAAGACGAAGATATGGAATTGACTAAGCAAGCCCATCCTGGATGTAGTCAATAATGTATTATAATGTATTATGTAATTAGTTCTGGAATTGCACAGTAGACACCTGTCAAACTGTACACGTAACAATCACATGTGTGCATTCATATACATGCATCATTAGAGATACTCACACCCACCATAGTAGACTTTTGGATTTCATAAGTAGATGCTATCCACGGGCTCTGTATTGCTTCCGGTTCATGTCAGATAAGATCTAACTCGATCTACCTTGAGGGACTCTGAAGTGGGAACTCCTAGCGCTATCCTGCCTATTTGTCACGGATCACTGCAGTGTGACCACTCATGTTCACTGTTATCTCTATTGTTTGAGAATATCAGTGAAGAGTTTCATCATCGTATGCAACCCTATCACCCTCTGGACTGGGACATTGCAGTCAATCAGCCCACGAGACTTTTCAGTTAAGTTAAACAACACATGAACTCATGTTACAATTTAAAAGCGAATTGTCAATGAAGAGACATTATAGAATCACAGAACAGTTTGCAGGAAATCTGTTATTCCAGAACATTTGACAGTGTAAAAATATAATTCTGGATTTTTCTGTAATATATCTCTATTATAATCTCAATCGTATTCATTCTAAGACAGAAAGAAAAGAAAAAAAAATAACTATAAATAAATTGATTATATAATTGTACTTTGGGACTTTGTATATTTCTTTTTTGTTCTAATTTTGAATTTTAATTGAAATTACATTTTGTTAAAGCAAAGGATAGTTTGTACGAGAAGGTGAAGTAGGTTCTTGATTAGTTTCTTACCATCTCGATCAAAAGTACTTAACTACCCGACTATAACCTGTACCATCCATACACCAGTGCTATTTGCTGAGACAATGGATCTTTTAGTCCAGAATTCTTGTCTGGCACTATCACCTACTGCCCAATGGGCTGATCACCCGTTGGCTTGTCACACCGATTACGGAAACAACGGCAGATGGATCTATTTGTTGTTGCCCTAAAGACGCCGCTAGGCGTGATGGGAAACTACAACAGAGAAAATCAATCTGCTGTTGCCCTTAAGACGCCACAAGGCGTGATGGCCTCTGACTGCTTGGTCGGTCTTTGGCTAAGGACGGAAGAAGAAGAAGACTATCACCTACTATCATCTAGATACACCTATATTTCCATCTCGTCATATATATCCAAACATCAGCATCAGCATACAGAACGCTGAGGTGCCGGAAGAAACACAGTTATCTACGGCCATTTTCTAAACCTGGTAAAGATCCCACACTGCTCAGCCGCTATCGAATTATCACACTACTGAATATCTATGGTAAATTACTTGAAAAGATAGTTGTGAGACAAGTAATGAGACACCTCAAAAATGCACACATCCTTCCTGATACCCCGAGTAGCTATAGTTCCATGAAAGCAACATGGGAGAACGCCGGAACATTTGCGTATGATCACTGGCATGACACTTAAAAGTCCACAATAAATGAAATAACCTTTATATATATTTCAAATAAACCTAACATCATATTGTACGCTTGTGACGTAAGCCCTGTGATATTAGACAGGCAGAGTTTTTCAGTGTCCATGTGTATGCTTTTTTTTTTTAGGTTTTGTTTGTAAGGCGCAACAAATCAACTTCCAATCCAAATTAAGGTTTTTCACAAACGCAGAAAAGACAACATAAGCCTGATTTTATTTGCTTTACATAAATTTATTAATATAAGCCTGTCATCAATTAAAAGTTTAGACATTATTTGGCTTAGCGATGTGCTGGCTGAAATGCTGGTATTTCAAGCTGAAAAATAAACATACAGGTTAAAATAAGTGGTTTAAACAGAAACGTACTTTTGTAGTGGGATGATGATATTGAAGTTCTAGTCACATAGAAAAATTCATTTTTAAAAATGTAAAAGACTAAAGGGATAAAGATTTTGTTAAGTAATGACACAAACAGTTATTGACTGATAAAAATGCCATAAAAGGACCGGTGTAAGACATATACGAACAACTATTGAGTATTACGTACCAAGAGAGTTGAAGATAAACATTAGTACCATAAAGCTCAGACACAACAGATTTAATTGGACAACCATCACAGACAAGGAAGTCAAATGAAGAAACTTACTCATGTATGGAAACTGCCCTTTAGCTCTTCTTTATGCCCTATATTGGAGGGGTCCAGATGTGCTAGAAATTCATCATGCCCTATGTTCCAGTTATCTGGATGTTTTACTCATGCCATATTTCCCAATGAGCCAGAACTTGTTGAAGTTATAAATGCCCTATGTTTTGATGATTTAGATGTTGTGGAAGTTCGCATGCCCTTTGTATTTACTATATGGAACATGGTCGCATCCCGAAAGATTTTTTCTTCGTACAATGGCAGATGGCAAAAGATCAGTCAGGAAACCACAGCTGAGGTTCAAAGATGTGTGCAAGAGACAAATACAGGCACTGGACTTAAATCCAGCCATCTGGGAGGATGAAGGTGCAGATGGTGGTGATGCTCCATAGGGCGCCATCTCAGATTAGGCGAAAAGAAGCTCTTAAAACCAGCAGAAGAGAAAAGAACATGACGAAAAGAACACCAGACAATGACAAATCAGCCGAAAGTTATCGCCCCAAGGGTACATCACTCCTATTATCAATCTTGACTGAAGGAGGCAGAAGAAAGAATTAGAACAGTATTTTTTAACATTCCTCGGTCAAATCACAATTCTGTGGCTTCGTAGTTGTTTCCTGCTTGTTTACTAATTGTCCATCACTCATTTTCATATGTCATATTGCTCTGACAACCATATCACTACTGACAATAAACGGATAAAACAAGAGAGACATTATAACAAGACAAGAAATGTAAAAGAATAATTATAAAAGTCATTCAGAATACAACAATGACGAAATAATTAAGATATTGTCCCAATGTAGTTCAAGAGGGTTGGGGGGGGGGGGGGGGTCACTGAGAAGGCTCAGAAAAAATAGAACCTGTGATACTGTCACCGTGGGGTTTGCCCAAGCATTATTCATGCTATTGTTAAGGTGAGATAAACAGTTAGGACAGCTCACAAGAGAAAATAATGAATGAAAATAATAATATTGCTAAATGACAACGTTCAGAATACCGGCTCCCGTTAATTAATAGTGAGTGATTATCTTGAGTTGCAAATAGAAAGTTCGAGAACAAGAAACAAAGGCTCGACCAATAAATTTAAGTAAAAAAGATTTGTGTCAGCGAATCAGAAGAGTGGCGAGAAAAACACACCACGCGAAAGGACCAGAGGTCATTAGATGACAGTGAGTCCTGAGTTGTGCTTCAGGAAGAAGGAGTGATCGCTGTGCGGACAAGATGAACCTTCTGTGGTTTTACAGATAGGGTTGATATGAAAATATATTTAGATGACAAGCCATCACTAGCCAGTGTTATTCTATCGGGAGATAGTATTTGTTTCTGTAGTTCACAGTTAAGGTGTATTTCTGAAAGGAGATCAGCGTTTATGCTGTGGTTTTTTTAAGTATTGAACTATGATTATATTTTACACAGAGTAGAATTTTGTTTACAGGAGAATCTTGCAGAAGCACGGTTTGTCAGTTCATTACGAGAACTTTACGACTATATACTAAGAAAAACGGATGGTTATAACGACTTTGTGTAAAGTAACCAAGAGGCTGTAAACATTTGAAGGAAACTAGAGATATTATAGAGGAGCCATATTGAACAAGGTTTGAAGTGTCCAGAATTATATATGATTATAAAGAAAAAGTGAATGTCGACTTTTATAGAAGAACTTCAAATATGCTCTCTCACTTGTAAGTATAAGAAGGGTGTACATACAATTATTTATGCATGAGATGAATTTTGTTGCTAGGAGCAGTTATAGAGACCTGTCTGACCAGTTCGTCGAGGAAGATATTTAAGTAACAAATAAAGTATGGAATGCTAATAAAGAGCATTGGTATATGAGCAAATAGGAGCAGGTTTTGGGAAGACTAAGGAAGTCTACAGGATAAAAGAATAAGTTAAAGAGGAATACGGAAGTTACAAGACATAGAGTTCATGTATGAGTTAACCTGAAGTACCAAAGACCCAGTAAAGGTTTCTATGAGAACTCTATCATTTGAATGACCCATTATACTTGTTGTTTTATTAAGTTATTAAAAGTTTTTGAAGGAACAGAGTGAATTTGATTCCATCTTTATGAGTTGCTGATCGTATGCCATGTACATTTAAACTACCACTATACGAAGTCACTATTAACATCAAAGAAGGAACTGAACGAACCTGAAGTATACAAGAAAAGGATTAGAGTATCATCCAGGAATTTACACTTCTGGCGGAGATGGCCAGTAATGATATCAACTAAATAACTTGGAAGATAAAAGAAAGAAGATAAAAAGAGAAGTTGTAAACTTAAATTACGTCACTAGGCCTGCCATCTGCCACCTAGTGAGATAACACACAGTAACCAGTAACAGCAGGCCTGTGACATACTTTGAATTGATGCCGTAACGAGCCCTGTTACAATACCTCAAATATTCCTTATGTGTTATAAATGTTTATACAAATATGAGAATATGCCTGGGCTGGCTACCTCATCATGTCAGAACAATTGCTACAGAAAACTGCTACATCAATGCTTTGATGCAGGCTTCCTCATGAGGGTCAGCTGCAGTAGAAAAGAGAGATAAGGATGTAACAAGAATATAGATAATATATCAAAGCAGTTAGTACCCCCCTTGAGTCATAACTAGACATGGAATTGCGTCCCTGAGGTGATATGCCTCAGCTGTTTTTTTCCTGGTGTTCCTTTCGACGTGTTCTACTTTCTTCTGCTTGTTGGGAGATCTTCTTTCCGCCCAAAATGAGGTGGCACAGTAGAGAGCATCGTTTTTGACAGCTTCATCCTCCCAGGTTGCTGGATCTATATCCAATGCCTTCATGTCTCCCTTACACAGATCTTTGAAACTCAGCTGCAATCTCAGCTGTTCTTTTGCCATCTGACAGTTTCCCGCTGAAGATATATTTGTTTATGCGATCATCTTTCATGTGGTGGAAATGGCCAAGCCAGGGTAGTATGCGCTGTCTAAATAGTGTATACCTGCTGTGAAGGCCAGCACGTGACGGCATCTCGACAATAAAGCAGCAGATGAGTGAAATAAGGATAATATAAGATATAAAATACAATGTTGTAGTAGTCTTATACAATGACATATAATAAATACATTTATCTCTTTTGATATCTGATTTTTAAAATATGATGTATTTACCTTCAACGGAGGGAAACATTAAGTATTATCTGTAATGATATCAATAGGAGTCCTCTGGATGAAAGTCTTATCCGTCGCCAGCATCTTCGTATCTCTTGTTCCATTGGCACATGTCTGGTTCTTGTTATCAATGCCACAACCTTCATGCTAGATCAACGAAACAGCTAGACACGCAGACGACAAAGAAAACAATGGATCAAGCGAGTAGTGAAATTAGACAGTATTAAAAAAAACTGCAAACTGGATTTTCCTAAACTTTGAGAGGTGTCCTTTGGTAGATCAAGAAAAAAGATAACTCTTTTACAGTTTGTTTCCAAGATGGGAATAGAAAAATAGAAATTCTTCATTCTTTGTTTTATAAATACATGAAAGGGAAAACATTGTTTATTATTTGTTTCCTAGATAGGAATAGGGATGAATAAATGCTTAATTGCCTCTATCCTGCATCTGAACTGGAAAGGAGAAATAAAGCTTTGAATATTATTTTATGAAATCAGAGGCACATCTCCAATCAAACCTGCAAGTCTGGAAGGAAGAGCTGGAGAAGAGAGGGATGGTCATAAGCAGCTCTAAAACAAAATCCATGGTGATATCACGAGAGGAAAGAAGACACAAGATTAAGCTGGGAGAACAGGTCCTGGAGCAGGTCGACCACTTTAAATATCTCGGAGCTATTATAGACCGAAAGGGAGGCATCAAAGAAGAGTTGGCCACTCGAAAAACAGCAGCTGGGAGACTTTTTCAGGCCATAAATCGAGGATTCCTCAGCAAGAGAGAGGTTAGTAAGAAAACGAAGATGGCTGTATACCGCTCCACCTATGTCCCAGTCTTGACATACGGATGCAAGTCATGGGCAATGACTACAACCCATAAAAGCCATATCCAAACCTCAGAAATGAGGTATCTGAGGAAGGCTGTTGAAGTAACAAGAAGAGACATGGTCCAAACCAGACGATACGTCAAGGCCTAAAATCCCACCCCCTGCAGACCCAAGTAGAACAGTCCCAACTAAGATGGTTTGGCCATGTCTGCAGAATGGGAGAAGATCGGCTACCACGACAAGCATTAGAAACAAAAAGCCAGGGATTCAGACTCCCAGAACGACCCAGAGTCCGCTGGGAGGACAACATTAGACAATCATTGAAGGACCGAGGACTAGAATGGAACCAGGCCAGGAGGATGACAGCCGATAGGATAGTCTGGCACTCTCTCTTCCAAACCTCTACACCTCAAGGTAGAAGGGGAATGATTAAGTAAGTAAGTAAGTATATTAATTTATGAATAACTCTGGCAGATGACAACACAGTCGATGTCAGTTGTTCTGGGTTTACGTACATCCAACCTTGGACATGGCGCTATGCGCTTTCAGCATTACTTATTTAGATATAATACCTTGCTGTAGCGTGTAGTGGAAGGAAGAATTGAAGGCAAACGTGTCCGAGGAAGACATTGCTTTGAGTGGGAATATAAGATCACAAAATAGACAGGAAAGAGTCTGTAATAGGAAGCTCGTGTGTTAGAAATCCGGTTTCTAAAATTTGCATAAGGAAAACGAACGGACTATTAAAGGGCGAAAATCTATTGACTTATAAAATGGTAAGCAAAGGGCTATAATCCAAAATAGGCATTAACAATTGTAGTGGATTTGATGGTACTGTATGGTTGTGATATTACCTAGTGTGATGCATGAGGTCAGCTGTGAAGGCTCCTGAGATAAATGTAGCTGTGAATTTACAGAAGGCCCTTCTTGCTACCACTTACGACCTCACACATATCTTTTTTTACTAATGAATGTGGCTACGTTAAAAATCTAGGGTAATGAAATGTAAGGTGTTGTATTAGTATATACAAACACACACACAGATATTTAATAAGTCTAATAATATTAATAAACTTTATAACACACTGAACTAACTCAAGCTGTTTAAAATTTTGATATTTAAATTTTCTTTAAGTTTATTTGTTCTGAACCAAGGTTTTATTCTGGTCAGAACATATGAAAGGTTTTGAAATTATGAATGAAATGCATGAATATATGGCATAATAAATGAAAGGTGTGTACATATGAATTTTACAAGACTAGTTAATATTACTACTGTTTATATTTGTAATTTATCTGGGAGAACGATTAATGGATGTGCTGTTGGGGTGGCTTCATCACTCCCAGTCTATGACTACCAAACATTGTCCATTTACTGCTGGGAGGAATACAAGTTTATTTCCCAACATGGTATGTTCTAGTTGATGGGAATATAGTTGGGTGTTAGTTATTAAATAAGTTGGTGAATGTCCAGCAGGCCAGACGCTCACGTATCTTTGACTGAGTAGTTCTGGTGCTGGAATCTGGTGGCCCCACCTCTCCGTGCTTGGGGGCAATCTAAGGCTGCTCTGCCAAAATACTCGACTGCACGGGTCCACACTTGTATTTTACAACACAGCATTTGACACCACTTTGGTGCCAAATAAAAAAACTCACAGTTCTGAAATAAAAGTATTGGGTCATGGGTCAGAACTCTACCTCCTGAGCCACTTCTACACTCAACACTACACAACAACACCACATAGACGGGGTCAGATCTCTCTGACCATACAGCACATCTTACCAAGTTGGTTTCACATAGTATAAGTTCCCCAAGACTACATATTCTGAAATATGTTCATTAACTTCCTGCCATTGAATAGGATAGGTGATATGTTCCACTGATCTCAACATTTGATCCACCCTTCATAATCCTTGCTCACGTTTATGTACTTGTTGTAAGGGCTAGATTATGATATGGCAGTATCAATTCACTCGAAACATTAAACAATATTAAAATATACAAGGAAATACTTTCAGTCTTACCAGAATTATGAATAGAGAACACAGTTATATGCTAGCAAAACTCAGCTGAGCTGCTGGCTCTAGTATGGCGTCCCTCTAAATATTGCAATTAGCTTCTGGGAATCACACCACTGAAGAATTACTGTGTCTACTACTGGACAATTTATGATGAATGGCAAAATTGCGCGTCTGAGCGCCGATAATATGTTTATCTGTGGCCAATCACCGCCTTTCCCCCTTTTCAAATTTCAAACCTCCTACCAAAAGTCAATTCAGTCATACCTCAGTCAAGTATGTATTATTGTCTGTTGGTCCGTGTTACGCACAAATAATTACTTTTTTCCAAAGTCTTTGTATGATCGTTTTTCGTATGTATGATCATTATTTGACTGAAATGCATGTTATATATATTTTATGGTCAAAGGGACAGAACCCGAAATATCGATACTGCTATGTTTTATGAGTTTACCTCCTCTTGTATAGAGACACGTTCGGTCTATAATGTCTTGAACGAAGCGTGACCATATCTCCTTATTTGGTAGTATCAGTCAACTGTTGTAGATGTTTGAAACCTTTCTTAACGCTTCTGTTCATGTCCATAAAAGGCGCGACTGTGTAAGACTTTTATCTCGAATGTTCTTAGAATCGTCTTATTGTGAACAGCGACTCAGAGATTGTCACTCTGCGCATGTCTCGACTGGGTTGTCGTTTTTGTTGTTCCGCCCAGGTCGGGCAGTTGAAAAATGGACTGATTAGCGAGCGGACGCGACTGCGTCTTGTGATTCTCTGAGGGAAATACATTGTCTTTGTGAGTTAGTTAGCTAACTAGACTATTTCCCCGTATTATTCAAGCCTGCCTGGAGGCATATGTTCATGGCTGATTTTCCGAAATAAGGTAATTCCTCTTGTATCGAACTTTAGGCTATCATCTAGAGGTTCGTCATTTTGTCGCCTTTTTGCTCGCCTGTGTGATTCAAAATGGAGAGGTACTTTGACTAGGATTAAGTCACCGGTATCTTTATACCTGAACTAGTTATATATCTATGGGTCGCTCTAGACCAACAAGACTATTGTCTGTGTTCCAGGATTCGTTATATCAGAGATCACGTCCAAGTCAGATGGTTAGACTTAGGAAGGTTATAAAGGTCGAGCTGACCTGTAATCCATGTATGCTACTCACGTGCAGACAGTAAACGGACGTATTGTATACATCTGATCTGCTAGCATCAGGAAGGAATAATTATTATTGTCTATGAACATTAAGGATCTGCAGCTGACCACGGTTGCAGAAGTTATATGTATTATTTATCAAGCTTCGCTATGATATTTGTTTTCCATACAACTATTGAGTATTGACTTCTACATGACTGTCAGTTAACATGAGTTTGAATGCTGCATTCGTTGTACTATGCCGATGATAACATAAGTATCATGACTGTTTTGTGGCGTGCAATAAATGGTATAAACCTAAAGCGAAGTTACCATTTCTATGACTCTACACGTCATGTTGCCTGTGGTGTACCCTGAACTGTTCTACTGCAACACACACACAGCAACAATATAAACCAGATAAGACACCCACATCTTGCATTGTAATACCTGGTGTCGATAGAGGTGGTAATTTGACGGCATCCTAATTCCACCCTTATCAATTCATGGTGGCCAGTATGGGGAATGTACCCCACAGCAGATTGCTGTTTGGGAAGAGCAAAACATTGAAGCTACCAATACGGTGGTCACAAGAGCACATGCTCTGGATCCACCTCAAACTTCATTAACTAATAATGATGAAGTAAATGAACAAAATAGTCACTTGACTATTACACGTGACTCATTTATCAAATTGCAAGAAGAAGATCCGTCGTTACAAAAATTCTTCATTCTAGCAAAAAAAGGTGATCCTAATCAAAATACTAATAGAAAATCTTGGATTTCTATGAAGAACGGCGTACTTGTACGTATGGTACAAGACTCGACTACATCCACTCATTCACAAATTCTTGTGCCTAAGAGCATGAGGGTGCAAATATTGCAACATGCTCATGACTCGCAATGTGCTGGACATATGGGTTTTTCCCGTACAAAGTCGAGGGTTCTTGCGGCTTTCTTTTGGCCATTTGTGAGCAAGGACATACGAATGTACTGTCGCTCTTGCAAAGTATGTCAGGAGGTCAAATCTAAAGGACCACGACATGCTGCGCCTATTCAGGCTGCTGACATTCCAATTCGCCCTTTTCAAAAAATGGCAATAGATATTATCGGTCCTTTTAGAATTAAGTCGGCTAGAGGGCATCAATTTATTCTTACATGTGTCGATATGTGCACACGTTGGCCAGAGGCAATACCTCTCAAGAGCATCTCAACTGCTGATATCGCAGACGCTCTTTGGCTGATATTTTCTCGCTTGGGTTTTCCCGGAGAAATATTGTCAGACCATGGCACTCAACTGATATCAGACACTATGTCACAGGTAATGTCTATGCTACATATAAAAAGGTCTCTCAGCAGTATCTATCACCCAATGTCTAATGGGTTGGTCGAACGTTTAAATAGGACTCTAAAAACTTTACTGGGTAAAATAACTGAGGATCATCCTCAGGATTGGGACAGGGTCTTACCCGCGGCTCTCTTTGCGTATAGAGAGGTCCCCAATGAACATACGGGGTTTTCCCCTTTTGAACTTGTCTTTGGCGCGCAACCGCGCGGCCCTATGTCTTTACTTCACGATCTAATCACTGCCGATAATATTAGCGATGAGACTCAGTCTTCTTATGAGTACGTCATTGCTCTTAGGAAAAAAATCATTGAGGCATGCAGACTAGCAACTTCGTCTTCCGAATTTGCTAAAGAAAAGGCAAGGCAGTTTGCGAATAAGAATAGATGTCTACGACAACTTTGTCCAGGTGACAAAGCTCTCGTCCTACTTCCTTCAAGGGAGAACAGACTTCTAATTGCATGGAAAGGTCCATATGCTATAGTCTCCAAAATTTCTGATGTCGACTATGTTGTCGATATTGATGGAAAGCATAAAACTTTCCACATAAATATGCTCACGGAATTTCATGAAAGACCAGACTATTTGCAGCCTATTTTCCAGGCAACGGACAATTCTCAAGTACCTCATGGTCAATACTCATCGCTGTCAGTTATACAGGATGAGGAAACTACTTTTTCTGATGTCAATCTTCCTCTTTCTATGGTCCCACTTTATTCTACGGAATCTTGGAAAAACGTGACCGTTTCTCCAAATCTTTCCGCTGAGGAACATCGACAAGTTTCTTCGATGTTGCAAACATTTCAGGATGTTCTTACAGACATCCCGGGACACACACATGTCATTGAACATGACATTGTGCTAACTGATCATAATCCTATCAGAGTCAGACCCTATCCAATACCTATCCATTTCCAGTCTCAAGTCGAAAAAAGAATTGGATGAAATGATACGTTTGGAAATCATTGAACCATCCACTTCAGCATACTCTTCGTCTATGGTTATTGTTCGAAAGAAGGATAATAACATTCGCATTTGCGTAGATTATCGCAAATTGAACCAAGTTACGAAGTTCGACGCTGAACCTATGCCTTCATTAGAAGAGCTACTCAATAAACTTTCTAATTCTAGATTCTTTACCAAACTAGATTTGTCTAAAGGTTATTGGCAAGTCCCGCTAACTGAACGTGCCAAACCTTTTACAGCTTTTTCTACACCTAGGGGTTTATTCCAATGGAATTTCATGCCTTTTGGTCTTATGAACGCCCCTGCTACATTCGTACGCATGATGCGGCGAATTCTCGCATATCGTACAGATGTCATAGCATATCTAGATGATATCTGTCTATTCAGTGATTCCTGGGAAGATCACTATTTGGGTTTATACGAATTACTGTCTACTCTTCGCGAGTATAACTTGACTGCAAAACCCTCTAAAGCCTTTATAGGATTTAGTGAGATTTCTTTCCTAGGTCATCGTGTTGGTCATGGTCTTTTAAAGACAGAGGACCACAATGTTTCAAAAATACTTAACATTTCGGTCCCTAAGACAAAGAAACAAGTAAGGAGTCTATTAGGTTTGATCCAATTCTACGGACGATTCATTCCGAATCTGTCCTCCATTATGGCACCGCTTTCTACTTTATTGAAGAAAGGGTCGCCTAATTTGATCCGCTGGTCAAAAGAATGTCAATCCTCATTGGACCAGGTTAAAGACCTATTTTCATCTCCACCTATTCTTAGGTTACCTACTATTGAGAAGACTTTTGTTCTTCGAAGTGACGCCTCGTCAACTGGGATTGGGGCAGCACTAATGCAGGAGTATTCTGATACTCTGCATCCGGTGATGTATATCTCTAGGAAATTAAATGCTGCAGAAAAGAATTACTCGGTTTTAGACCGTGATTTATTGGCTATGGTATGGTCTATTCTGAAGTTACAAAGATTTCTTCTAGGCGCACATTTCATTGTGGAAACCGACCAGAAAGCGCTTACTGCTATTCAGAGTAAAAACTTGAAGAGCTCGAGGTCCACTCGTTATGCCATAGCTCTTCAACCATTTCATTTCTCGGTTCGAGCTATCCGTGGTTCGGATAATGTAATGGCGGACATTCTGTCCAGATGCCCACACGATTCCACATGATTCTTCTGTCATATATATATTTCCTAATATACAGTCCAATGTTATAATGACATGTTAGTAGATTTTTTTTTGTTCTCACTTTTTTGAGGGGGAATTTATAACATTGTACCATGTAATTATCTAAGAAGGCTTAGTTAGTGATATACGGGCCAAAAGATCACTCGGCCACATTTAAATAAATTATTTTCAGGATTGTATTGAGAGATTTACCAGTTGTCTTCAAGATTTGTGTTATTGATATTTTCGCAGCACATCATTGAAGATGCGAGATTGTGTCCATTGTGGAACTTTCAGTATATCAAGTCCTGTCCTAGATTGGGAGCGGATGATGTCCACATCTTCTTCTATTGAATGTTTTATGTCAACGAAGATCAACACATGTATTACTTATTAGTTACTGATGCATTACATAATGTAATAAAATAGTGCGGTATATTAATATATTACACCGCTATTTGCAACACATTGTATGATATCATAATAATATATTTGATTTCATATATTGGTATGAGAATAATTTGACTTTTATTATGATGTTGCCAGCATTGTGGTTTGTGTTGGTGGCACCTTCCTGGGATATATACGCGTATACTTAGATAAATTTTTCTCTAAGAACCTGGGATATGATCTCAGTTTCGCTCCAAGTGTTGAGCTATTTTGTTAGGTATATCCGCGCATCATACGTGCGTTAGGAGCCTAGATTTTTCCGGCTCCAGGATTTAAAAAAAAATGTTTCATTTTTTTTTTCCCGGGAGGGTGCGGTAATGTTACGCACAAATAATTACTTTTTTTTCCAAAGTCTTTGTATGATCGTTTTTCGTATGTATGATCATTATTTGACTGAAATGCATGTTATATATATTTTATGGTCAAAGGGACAGAACCCGAAATATCGATACTGCTATGTTTTATGAGTTTACCTCCTCTTGTATAGAGACACGTTCGGTCTATAATGTCTTGAACGAAGCGTGACCATATCTCCTTATTTGGTAGTATCAGTCAACTGTTGTAGATGTTTGAAACCTTTTTTAACGCTTCTGTTCATGTCCATAAAAGGCGCGACTGTGTAAGACTTTTATCTCGAATGTTCTTAGAATCGTCTTATTGTGAACAGCGACTCAGAGATTGTCACTCTGCGCATGTCTCGACTGGGTTGTCGTTTTTGTTGTTCCGCCCAGGTCGGGCAGTTGAAAAATGGACTGATTAGCGAGCGGACGCGACTGCGTCTTGTGATTCTCTGAGGGAAATACATTGTCTTTGTGAGTTAGTTAGCTAACTAGACTATTTCCCCGTATTATTCAAGCTTGCCTGGAGGCATATGTTCATGGTTGATTTTCCGAAATAAGGTAATTCCTCTTGTATCGAACTTTAGGCTATCATCTAGAGGTTCGTCATTTTGTCGCCTTTTTGCTCGCCTGTGTGATTCAAAATGGAGAGGTACTTTGACTAGGATTAAGTCACCGGTATCTTTATACCTGAACTAGTTATATATCTATGGGTCGCTCTAGACCAACAAGACTATTGTCTGTGTTCCAGGATTCGTTATATCAGAGATCACGTCCAAGTCAGATGGTTAGACTTAGGAAGGTTATAAAGGTCGAGCTGACCTGTAATCCATGTATGCTACTCACGTGCAGACAGTAAACGGACGTATTGTATACATCTGATCTGCTAGCATCAGGAAGGAATAATTATTATTGTCTATGAACATTAAGGATCTGCAGCTGACCACGGTTGCAGAAGTTATATGTATTATTTATCAAGCTTCGCTATGATATTTGTTTTCCATACAACTATTGAGTATTGACTTCTACATGACTGTCAGTTAACATGAGTTTGAATGCTGCATTCGTTGTACTATGCCGATGATAACATAAGTATCATGACTGTTTTGTGGCGTGCAATAAATGGTATAAACCTAAAGCGAAGTTACCATTTCTATGACTCTACACGTCATGTTGCCTGTGGTGTACCCTGAACTGTTCTACTGCAACACACACACAGCAACAATATAAACCAGATAAGACACCCACATCTTGCATTGTAATACCTGGTGTCGACAGAGGTGGTAATTTGACGGCATCCTAATTCCACCCTTATCAGTCCGTCTGTCTCTACTTGCGTTTTTTACAAAAACACACTTGTTTATACATGCATTTCCTACACGAATCTGCCTCTAGAGTTATTTTTAGCCACAACTTTCCACTAATTCCCCCTCTCCTTCATTCATCTAGATTTTAGCACTTGAGTCTCAAGGCCGCAATTTTTTGAAAATTAGTGACATGTTTTTGTTTCAATGCAGTCGCTCGCTGATATGAACAACAGTCTTTTGTCAATATCTTCATTATTATCTATCCGTCTGTATAAATGAAAGCATATTATTTCTCTGCTCAAGATGGGCCATCAGGCCAGCTAGGTTTTATATTCCTAACATTATTATTAAGAAAAAGTTACTTTTCAAGGTTAGTTGTTTTTTTTTAAATATGTTCGAGCATCTTCTGTAATGCGTTTGCCGCTGAATTCAAATAAAGGGACTAAGTATCGTAAAAGCGTCCAAGAAATGACTGTTGCGTATAATAGCTAAGGTCCCTTTTGTCCATTTCTTTACCTTGTGTCAACTTGGGGACGTGAATTTTTTTCCTTTCCCCACCAATTGCGTCTTTTTAGCCTTGCTAGTTTCAAGCACGTGTTCAGTCATATTTTTCTTTTTGATCTCCGTTCTCATCCCGTCTACAAGGGTAAACGTTTTGCCTTCACGTCTAACAAGTTAATTTCATGGCGGGTAGTGACCCGCGGCATGGGCGATCATGTCTTCTAGTAGCTTACGCATTATTTTTTATCCCTACATTTTATCTTTGGAGATATTTTAACGTTGTATCACGGTGAATTTTATCACACATCTCCCCACTTGAAAACATGCCTACGGCAAGTTCCAAAACCAGTGATACACATAGATAAAATTACTCCTCACGCCTGCCACTACTCTAATTTTGATCACAGGGGTGCCGACTGAGGAAATCTGCATCGACATTTAATTTGCCTGGGATATATTGGATACTAAACTGATAGGTTGAAGCAATAAAGACCACCTCAGCAATCTTGCGTTTTCATGCTTAGCCTGAGATAAGAATACGAGGGGCTGATGATCCGTCTGGACCACAAAAGTCCTACCATACAGATAGATTTGAAACTTCTTTATTGCCCAGATTAACGCTAAACATTCTTTTTCGCTTGTGGAATATCCTTGCTCCGCCTTATTCAATTTGCGGCTTGCATAAGCGACTGGGTTCAGTTCCCCATCAGGTGAAGATGATCTTTGCAACAAAGCCGCCCCGAGTCCTACATTACTTGCATCTGTTCTTACGACAAAGTCCTGTGTCAAATCAGGCAGTTTGAGAATAGGCTTGCTAGTGAGTTTTTCCTTTAAGTCTTGGAACGCTAATTCACTTTGCGCAGTCCAAATAATTTTATCTGGAAGTCCCTTGCGAGTCAGATCAGTCAGAGGAGCACAAATAGAGTTAAAATCTTTGATGTATTTTTGATAAAATCCGCATAACGACACGAATGATCGCACGTCCTTTTTTGTTTATGGTCTAGGTGCTCTCTGCAGTTTTTCCAAGTTCTTGGGATCAGAGGTCATGTTACCCTGATATACAGTGTGTCCCAAGAATTCCAACTCTTTGCATCCAATACAACATTTTGTTGGCCTAGCAGTTAAGTTCGCCTCCCTAAGCCTATTAAATAACATTTTTAGAGCGTCAATGTGTTCTTCAAATGTCTCTGTGGCGACGAGAATATCATCCATGAAATTCGTGATACATGGGTTATTCAGGGGATCCAACAATTTGCGCATCATCCTTGAAAATACACTCGGAGCATTTTTCAGTCCGAATGGTAGCATTTTTAATTCATAATGTCCTTCCGATGTGCTAAATGCTAAATAAGGTCTCACTTCAGGCTTCACTGGAATCTGGTAATAGCCTTTACTAAGATCCACCTTTGAAAAGTATTTTGCGTTGTTTAATCTGGCAAATAACTGTTTTGTGTCTGGTAATGGATCCACTTGTCCTTCTGTGACAGCATTCAGTTTCCTGTAATCTATGCACAGTCGGTGTTCCCCAGACGGTTTTCTCAACAAAACGACACTGGAGCTAAAAGATGATTCACTGTGTGAAATAATCCCCTCCTTCAACAAATAATCTATTTCTTCCTTCAATGCCTTCTCCTTCGCGAACGGAATAGAATAGGCTCTCATACAGATTGGGTTTGAGTCTACCAGTTTCATGTCATACTGTAGCAAATTTGTATGGCCTGGTTTATCTGTTAATACATCTGTATGTTCCTCCAGAACCTGTTGAACTCTCTCCCTCTGGTTTTTAGTCAGGTGCTTACTGACTTTTACCTGTGCTGCTGTTTCACAAGGATGTAATGGGTATTCATGTGAGGTGAGTGGTTCCTTTTGCATTTGAGTTGCGATAGCCAATGTCAGTAAGGGGGTGCTTTCCTGGAGTGGTGTGTCCAGATACTTCTTTAACAGGCTTACATGATAAACTTTCTCCTTCCCCTTTTTGTCAATTTATAGTTTGTTCTAGACACCTTCTCTAGAACCGTATATGGACCTTGCCATCCAATTTGTAATTTATTCTGGCTGCTGGGTAGTAGAAGCAGCACCTTCTCTCCCACAGCTAGTTCTCTGTCCTTTGCCTTCCTATTAAAATATGCTGCATTTTTCTTCCTGGCTTGTTTCAAATTATCATTTGCCAGTTTCCATCCAGCTTTCAAACGAGTGGTCAGTTCGTTCACGTATTGATAAGATGAGGTAACAGTCTCTTCCGCCTTCTCATCTGTCCAGGTCCTTAATAGTGCTACATCTGGATTTTTAATTTTCCATATTTATTTTTCATGGCACCCATCGGGTCCCTTCCATTAGAAGCACTATAGTGAGGACTTTTCTTCCTAGAATCATCACTCACAAATCGACCACTACCAATTTTTTTCTTGGGTTTGTCATCCCACTTTACATTGCTTATGAGAGATCTTCGCTCTCTTTTCTGTTCTTCCAGTTTATATAAGTCTGACCGAGGGATTGTCATCTTATCCTGGGTAAAATTTACTCTTTGTACTCGTCGCATAGTGGCCATGTTAATCCATTCAAGTGAAGACTGGGTGTGAAAAGGGGGCTCCCATTCCACTTTGTCTACCTGAGTATAATTAGTTTTCCTTCCAGGCCTAATTTTGCCCCGTGGCGTTTCTAGGTCCTGCACAGATTTTCCCTTTGTGGGTGTTCCCTCATGAAATATGCCACATGCTTCTACAAAGTTTTCAATATCGACATTTACGTCGGGCCAATAGTATTTGCGAGCAACCTTTTGGCAGATGGTACCGACTTTTTCATGGTCCCCATCTTTTCCAACATGTAAGCTCCTTATTAATTTTGCCCTATATACCTTGGGAAGAACCAACTGTCCGTGACCAGTGGATCTAGTTCCTGTCTTCCTATATAGCAATCTGTCCTTCATAAAATATTCCCCCTTGCTCGGAGGTGTGTGGCATTTGGGCAATTTTTTAAAACATGGCTTGAGTGTCCTATCCTCAGCCTGCGCCTTCTTCATCTCCTCTGGATGAGCATTAATAGGTTCACCTTCTTCCTCCTTCTTCTGTGACCTGGTCTGCACTGTCGCCATGATCACAGGTCTCTCGGGATTCCCCAAGAAGACGTATCTACACCCCAATATCAGAGGGTAGATTGGTTCATCTATCACTGCTGCTCTGATTTCTCCTTCCACATAGCGAGTTTTCACCGTTATCCTTGCGATGGGAAGTGTCATGAGTGGTATGTCCTTAGTTGCCCCTTGTATTTCCACTGTTTCTGTGGTATACTGACTTGGGTCCACTAGGCTAGACTTCACAACTGAATCATAATCCAAACCTGTATCATAAAGGCACCTTATGGTGACCCCATTACAAATAACATCCTCACAAACTGGGGGGGTGATAAGGTTCCTGCTGTCCATTAGGATTAACCTTTAATCTTTGAGTCCCCGACTTCATTGCAGCAATGTTTGAAGGTTTCCTTCTACAAAATTCGGTGTTATGGTTATCTTTCTTGCACCATTTATACCATCTTTTTCCTTGGTTAAACGGTTTTCTTTCATTGGATTTTTGGTCATTGAACTGTGAGTTTCTGTCTCGATAGTCATTTCTTGGCCGTTCAAAGTTTGTCCTGCCCTTATTACCCTGTTCTCTATTTTCAAATTTATTAAATGGCTGTGGGGCTTTAAAAGTTTCTATGTGCTTCTTTTTAGAGCCACTTACCTCTGCCTGGGCTGCCTGATACCTCTCAGCGACATTTAAAACCTCCCCCAACTTCTCTGCACCTTGTTCCATGAGAAATTTTCTCATGTCTGGAGCCATGGACTCTCTCAATTGCTCTATCATGATCATCTCCTTAAGATCTTGGGTCTTCCCCAGAGCCATCCATTTCTCCAAATAGGTTTCCAGTCTGGCAGAGAATTGGTGGTATGTCTCCCCAGACAACAGTTTGGCATTTCTAAATTTCTTACGATAAAATTCACCATTTTTTTTCGTACCTTAATAACAAAGCCTGCTTTAACATGTCATAATTGTCTTGGTCTTCTCTGTTCATTTTTGCGAAGACTTCATAAGAAGTACCTCTCAGTCCCTGTGATAACTTTAAACTCCACCTCTCTCTCTCTAACCCATATGTAGTAGCTAATAACTCAAAACGTCCGAGGTACCCCTCGATGTCATCGTCTTTTTCAACAAAATGGTCTAAATGAAACCCCATAGCTGATGTTGAGGCTCCCAGACTGGGCGTAGCATCTGAGGCAAAAGGGCTGGCACCATTTTCAGGAGCCTGGCCTTGTAGCTCCAGCTCCCTTAGTCGTAATTCGTGCTCCCTTTGCAACCTTCTATCTTCTGCCTCCCTTTCGGCCTTTTTATCTGCTGCCTCCCTTTCGGCAGTCAATCTTTTTTCTTCTGCTTCCCTTTGCTGTCGTTTTTCTTCTGCCTCTAATGCTTTAGCCTCCTTGTCAGCCTCAATCTGCAGCCTCTTAAGTTCTCTATCAGCCTCAATTTGTACCCTCTTCTCTTCAGCTAACCTCCTATCTTCCCTTTCAATATGCTTATCACATTCAGCCGTTACATATTGAATTAAAACCTGACCATCCATTCCCATATCCTTTGCCGTTAGCACAGCAGCTGATCTGAACTTTGCCAGCTCCGCCATACTTTTTAGACAATTTAGCAATGAGCAAGATAAAATTCCAACCACTAAAGTAATTCTAATTACTATAGTCTAAAGTAATTCTAATTAGCCAGTTAACTAATTAATTACCACTGGCTGTGAAGATTCACCAACTTTTATTTTCACTTTTAATTTTAAGGGACACTTTTAATTTTTATAATGTGTTCCCCTAATTTAATTCTCCCACCAGGAGATCCTAATATTACTGTTAAGCTAATTATCCCGGGACAAGAGACCCCAATATATGTAGTGGATTTGATGGTACTGTATGGTTGTGATATTACCTAGTGTGATGCATGAGGTCAGCTGTGAAGGCTCCTGAGATAAATGTAGCTGTGAATTTACAGAAGGCCCTTCTTGCTACCACTTACGACCTCACACATATCTTTTTTTACTAATGAATGTGGCTACGTTAAAAATCTAGGGTAATGAAATGTAAGGTGTTGTATTAGTATATACAAACACACACACAGATATTTAATAAGTCTAATAATATTAATAAACTTTATAACACACTGAACTAACTCAAGCTGTTTAAAATTTTGATATTTAAATTTTCTTTAAGTTTATTTGTTCTGAACCAAGGTTTTATTCTGGTCAGAACATATGAAAGGTTTTGAAATTATGAATGAAATGCATGAATATATGGCATAATAAATGAAAGGTGTGTACATATGAATTTTACAAGACTAGTTAATATTACTACTGTTTATATTTGTAATTTATCTGGGAGAACGATTAATGGATGTGCTGTTGGGGTGGCTTCATCACTCCCAGTCTATGACTACCAAACATTGTCCATTTACTGCTGGGAGGAATACAAGTTTATTTCCCAACATGGTATGTTCTAGTTGATGGGAATATAGTTGGGTGTTAGTTATTAAATAAGTTGGTGAATGTCCAGCAGGCCAGACGCTCACGTATCTTTGACTGAGAAGTTCTGGTGCTGGAATCTGGTGGCCCCACCTCTCCGTGCTTGGGGGCAATCTAAGGCTGCTCTGCCAAAATACTCGACTGCACGGGTCCACACTTGTATTTTACAACACAGCATTTGACACAACTTTGGTGCCAAATAAAAAACTCACAGTTCTGAAATAAAAGTATTGTGTCATGGGTCAGAACTCTACCTCCTGAGCCACTTCTACACTCAACACTACACAACAACACCACATAGACGGGGTCAGATCTCTCTGACCATACAGCACATCTTACCAAGTTGGTTTCACATAGTATAAGTTCCCCAAGACTACATATTCTGAAATATGTTCATTAACTTCCTGCCATTGAATAGGATAGGTGATATGTTCCACTGATCTCAACATTTGATCCGCCCTTCATAATCCTTGCTCACGTTTATGTATTTTGTTTGTCTCTAGACCCTGAACTAGGGCTGGGGATCTAGAGCGAATCATTACTTGTTGTAAGGGCTAGATTATGATATGGCAGTATCAATTCACTCGAAACATTAAACAATATTAAAATATACAAGGAAATACTTTCAGTCTTACCAGAATTATGAATAGAGAACACAGTTATATGCTAGCAAAACTCAGCTGAGCTGCTGGCTCTAGTATGGCGTCCCTCTAAATATTGCAATTAGCTTCTGGGAATCACACCACTGAAGAATTACTGTGTCTACTACTGGACAATTTATGATGAATGGCAAAATTGCGCGTCTGAGCGCCGATAATATGTTTATCTGTGGCCAATCACCGCCTTTCCCCCTTTTCAAATTTCAAACCTCCTACCAAAAGTCAATTCAGTCATACCTCAGTCAAGTATGTATTATTGTCTGATGGTCCGTCTGTCTCTACTTGCGTTTTTTACAAAAACACACTTGTTTATACATGCATTTCCTACACGAATCTGCCTCTAGAGTTATTTTTAGCCACAACTTTCCACTAATTCCCCCTCTCCTTCATTCATCTAGATTTTAGCACTTGAGTCTCAAGGTCGCAATTTTTTGAAAATTAGTGACATGTTTTTGTTTCAATGCAGTCGCTCGCTGATATGAACAACAGTCTTTTGTCAATATCTTCATTATTATCTATCCGTCTGTATAAATGAAAGCATATTATTTCTCTGCTCAAGATGGGCCATCAGGCCAGCTAGGTTTTATATTCCTAACATTATTATTAAGAAAAAGTTACTTTTCAAGGTTAGTGGTTTTTTTTTTTTTTTTGAAATATGTTCGAGCATCTTCTGTAATGCGTTTGCCGCTGAATTCAAATAAAGGGACTAAGTGTCGTAAAAGCGTCCAAGAAATGACTGTTGCGTATAATAGCTAAGGTCCCTTTTGTCCATTTCTTTACCTTGTGTCAACTTGGGGACGTGAATTTTTTTCCTTTCCCCACCAATTGCGTCTTTTTAGCCTTGCTAGTTTCAAGCACGTGTTCAGTCATATTTTTCTTTTTGATCTCCGTTCTCATCCCGTCTACAAGGGTAAACGTTTTGTCTTCACGTCTAACAAGTTAATTTCATGGCGGGTAGTGACCCGCGGCATGGGCGATCATGTCTTCTAGTAGCTTACGCATTATTTTTTATCCCTACATTTTATCTTTGGAGATATTTTAACGTTGTATCACGGTGAATTTTATCACAACAATAGTGTTTTTACGCCCCTTGAGAAAAAGTCGTGGTTTTAGTTTGGAATTTCTGGGTTGGCTGGCTGAGCGAAGTTAAGCCTGCACGGGATATTTATTTTTCGAGTGAACTGTTTTGTTCTAGAATGTTCGGGAAATAGGTATCGTAGGAAATCGTTTTACAAAATATAGTCAGTCAGATCTGAAACGCGAGTAGCGTTATGAAGCAAGTTTGCTTGTGTTAAAAGTAAAAGTGGCAAGAGCAAATGAGGATTATCATCGGACAATAAGCCAAAGTCCTTTGGTTGATTTCTGTGGTCACAGAAAATGGAACTGTTGTCTAGACACTCATTCGCTTGGTACGCCACAATTATATATGATAGTTTGATATTCATTTCTGTGGACAAGATTGACAAGGTTGCCAGTACGAGAGAAAGAGTGTTTATTTTCAAGTCCATCAGGTACGTTGAGTCTTGTCAAAATATGATAAACTGTTTAGTATAAAACAAGAACGATAGACAGCAGCTAGCATGAGAAGTAGGAAATAATAGTCTTTGGCTAAATTTATCACCCTCGGCGTTTAGGCCAGCCTTTCAAAGATACGTCAAGCAGAACACCGAAGAAATAAGAGACAGAGTCAGAAGAATTATGTCAAAAGTTATAGAGACAAACGATTTCACAAAGATGAAGAATTTTGATGACAGCAGAAAAGTATTGACAGCAGTAGTTCTCCAAGTAGTGACCACCATAGCAAATTAGTGACAGCTAGAACTACTAAAGCAGGATGAATTAACAAGAGAGCAAGTCAATTGTACAATTGACTGAATTGAATATGTGGCTGTACCAAATGCCAACCTTAAATGAAGGTTTGGCTCATCATTTCACCTTCGCCACTTTATTTTGTAAATAAAGTTTTCACAGTTCTATACTGCTGCTGTCATAGTGAAGTCAATCATCGATCATGAAATCACTCACTTGTCAGTTGTGAACTGTTGTCGTTGATTTGAGAGAACGCAAAAGTTGAAATCAGCTGCCTACTGTTGGGGCAGTGATACGAACTCACGTACGATCAGCACAGAGAAATAAAAATAGGGTATAGTAGACAAGCCATCATTATCATCATTAACGTATATGCCAACCGCCACAAGTCCATCAGAGTGCATCGGCAAGACAAGAGCCAGAAGATGTTGGATATCCATTGCAACCAACCTTTGATGTGGAGATGGCAGCTGAAGATTTTGGTTTCGCCTGAAAAAGCAGAACTATAGGTTTCAAACATGATATAGCGGTGCCAAAGCCTAGCTTTACTCAGGGCGCCAGCAACCCTAGAACCCGCCCTGAATGTCAGTCAACTACAGCTACCAGGGAACAATCAGTACGGAACATGATTGAAATGGGAGGTACTCATGTACTCACGTTCACAGGTACGTTTGGCCACTTTTGTCTCGATGTACTCCAGAACTTTATAGTTGTCAGCAAGGAAAACGTCATCTTCAGTTGAAGCAATAGCTTTAAGCTCTCTCTCATCAACATATTTGGTAACACCAACAGCCATGATTCTAATATTCTGGGCTTTCACTGCAGCTGCTGCTTGCAACGCTGTGAAGATAAACAAAGATCAGGAGGAACTAGTACAGAATAGAAGGATTATAATAATATGACAAGATGACAAATGTGGAAAGATCCAGGCAAATGTCAGCGAAACATAGACATGAAGATAAGACACTGGTGTTGGATGAGATACATGTTGAGAACACAAAGTCATTTATAGTTATCGTCATTAACATTTTACTTTGAGCTCCTTACGAAGCATGAAGCTACTACTACAACTGTTCCCCTTGCAGGAAGTCTACACAAATCAGTCACATGCTCTTGTAGCAGTGGTTTCTATGGCAACCTGTTTTACATGATGAAGTAACCAGCATCTTGCACAGTCTCATTTTAGTAACTATTAACATTTAGTGTAATAAGATGACATTTAATTTTCTTGATCCTGGCGTTTGTTTTATATAAATTAATTCAATAGGAGTAATTTAAAAAATACGAAGTGACTTTCCAATAAATCTGTATATGCAGACAAACACATGGACACACAGTTTACATACTTGATGCTGGCCGGGACGATTTGCCGTCAGTGAGTAATAACACAATTTTAGACACATTAGGTCGTCCTCCATTTTGTGCGTCAAACATGTTACGATCAATGATTCTGTTAAGGGCTAGATGAGTGTATGTTGTGCTGTCTAGATAAGGTGCTTCAGAGAATTTCTGGCGGACAAAAGAAAATTAGATTTAGTTTGAAACCTGGACACAATGGTTAATTAAATATCACAATGTTTCTGTTTTCTGCAGTACATTTATTTCAATCAATTAATTAATACCCTTTTGCTCCCCAAGGAGCATAGGCCTTTCAACAAACACATGCCAATTCTTCCTGTCCTGTTTCATCCGCTCAAATTCTTTCCATGATTTCCTCATTATTTTCACCTATGTATCCAGTTCTCTTCTTCGTGTGTTTTTGATCTACCTCTGTCTCTCTTTCCCTGTGGATTCCAGAAAAAGGACTGCCTTGAAATTCTATCAACTGGTTTCCTCAGTGTGTGTCCGAAAACAGGTTCAGGTAGGAAAACTCCTACGTGATCAAAAGATTGTCATTGTGCCTTATTTATTGTCATTGCAAATGCTAAAATCACTGGGAATTGACGACGTCGCATCCTAAATGCCAAACTGCGCTCGCTCGGTTCTAAGTCAATGCGAGGAATTAAGACTCGTTCTCCCTTATTACTGACAGTGATAGTTTCTGTATCAATCGAATTCCATGCAGCTCGTTTTGCAGCCATCTTATCATTTTGATCCATAATAATAAGTCTGCAATACTTTAAATTAAAATTTTGTCTTGAAGAAACAATAAAAAACGTACAATTTAAGGTTATTTTTATCAAAATGATGAGATAAATCCGTTTCCGGAATAAAACTGGGTTCTACGCCGACTTTTCTTCGATGAGCGTTGCTATTTTCGGGAGAGTACATATAAGAGAATCAATACAATTAATGTCTAACTTTCAACCACAGTTGCATCCCTTAGATGTGACCGACGCCCAAACGGCGAGAATTATGGATTTTTATGATATATTGTTATTGTGCTTATAGCTTTTAAAGTAAAAATATTTATATTAGTGTGTTCGTTATAAATACAACAGGTTATCACATCAGTAACGAAAGAAAGAACGAGTGTGAGAGACGGAAAGGTTTATTTCTTACTCCTCTGCTCCTCACGGTATGTGGGAAGGGGAAGGGGGGGGGCTGGGGCTCGTGAGCTGTAGGAGATGGGAGATAGCTGAGTAGAGATAACAATGTCACGGGGAACTTGAATTACTAGGATCACCTTCTGGGAGCTTATCCAGACTTCCAAATTCGCCTCCCTCCGCCTATCCCCCATCTCTACAGTCGGTCTCTACCTGGTTATAAAATACTTCTGAGCCACTATTATTGTCTGGGCAACCAGGACCAACTCTCCCCGGTTAATCTCTGGATTAACCTTGTGACATTCGGTCTTGAAGGAAGTTGGGAAGAAAAGACAGATCATTGAAAAGATGAAAACCAGACACAGACAGACTCAGGCTTGCGTAGAATAGAAGGATGGTATGACAAGATTACCGATGTGGAGCTGATGTCACAAATAAGACGAATACCTCTGGAACAAGATGTGACAGGAACACGCTGGCGTTAGATTCAACACAAATTTAGTAAACCAGATGAAAGCACTTCAAGGCAGTCCAAGTTTCGGAAACGTCAGGCTATGAGAAATAGAGAAAAACTAACAATCACACGGAGAAGAGATCTGGAAACGGATATGAAAGGGTTAAATATGACAAGGAAAAACCTTGAACAGACAGGACATGACGGAGAGGCTGGACATGACGGACAGACAGGACAAGACGGAAACTCTAGACATGATTTGTTGATGGCGTGTGCTCTACTACAAGCTGAGAGGGATAGATGACAGTATCGATATGAAAAAGGCAATACAAACATAATAGGATATGTTCTGGGGACGATTGGAAGATGTGATAGCAACAGAAAAGATTGGGGGAAGAAAACGGATAGAATGAAAGAGAACTACTACATGGACTAATATCATGGTTAAACGGAGCACGTAGGCAACATTAGAAATGTGGGAATGCAGGGACAAGGATTACTCTCATATCCTGGCATAACACTGATTAATAATGATGATTACCAAAATAAAAATGAAAGAAACGGGATAATGTAATTAATATTACTGTAATTATATTTCTTAGGGTAAAGTACTTTATGGGTCTGCAATACAGTGGTGCGGATTCAGGATAGAGCTTCTCGGCTAGGGTAAATTGCAGGGTCATTGCTGAACAGAGCGCAGCTTTCATGACAACAACCTCCAACATGGGAATGAAGATAGAGGCATCCTTAATGTGACTGTCTGAAACTACATTAACAAAGGCACTTGTTTTGTTTGACTGCCATTCTAGGCTTTGGATGTCCTAAATTGGTGGCTATAACATAAATAGAACATACATAAAAGTGTCAAACCTTCAGAAGCCCGTGTGGATCTACTGCCCTGGTCTTGCAGGAGTGTGCAGCCTTGAAAGAGCTGACAGACTAGCCTCGACAGCACCCATAGTGGGAATATTGGAAATGGATCAGGGATAGGTACTATTAACGGTTGCCTGTTAGAAACCGGCACTGCAATCAATGAATCAACATGGCTTAGACTGCTGGGATAGACGTTGGAGATAATGGATTTGGCGTTTAAACAACCAGCATACTGTAGGAATCTTTTGGCCAAACACCATCAGCAACCAAGAATTACTTATTCGAAGTAACCAGGAGGACATACTCACCATCATAGCTGGCAGACGCTGGAGTTGTGTTGGCCACGTCCTCAGAAGGGACCCTGATACCATCACAAGAACAGCTATGCTATGGACCCTCGAGGGAAAGCGAAAGAGAGGCCGGCCAAAAGCAACTTGGCGGAGAACTGTGGAAGCCGAGATGCAAAGAATGAACCAGAGTTGGGGCACTGTACGAAGGATGGCCGCCGACCGAGCAAGGTGGAATCAATTTGTTGCTGCCCTACAGAACGCCACCAGGCGTGGTGGCTGCTGACTGCTTTGACGGTTGGCGGCTATGGATCAAAGAAGAAGAAGAAGATACTGTAGGAATCATCAGCACTCATAACTTTTAACATTTGCTGAAGGAGACTGGACCTCTAAGGGTTTGCTTGGCGTGCGATGATATTAATTGCCCAAAAAATAACAACAACAGTGTACCTTGCTAATGTCTTCAATTTTGGTGTAATCTTTGAGGTCAAACAATTTTACAACAGAGTAGCTGAAGATAAGAGCCGCAACTTGAACATCGTTTGGTCCTAGCTTGAACGCTCCAATCAAGTGTAAAGCAAACAAGAAAGTTTTATTGTAGTTTTTTATCCCAATACTTCCAGAAGAATCCAGGACAAGGATAATATCAGCTTTAACATGGGTTGAACAAGGCTTCACTGAAAATAAAACAATATATCAGCTTTAACATGGGTTGAACAAGGCTTCACTGAAAATAAAACAATATCTCAATTATTGCGAGTAGGATGAAACCATTTTAACTTTTATAAATAAAATAATAGTACTTTTCCTGCATAACCACTTAGCTCCATTGTAATGCAAGCCTTCAATCAGTTTGCACCAGGATCTACTGTCTTGTCTCATCCAATCAAGTTCTCTCCGTGTCTTCTTTACCGTTTTAAAAAGTGTTTTCACTTCTCTTTTCAAATGTGCACTGGGTCTGATGTCTTGTTCCCAAGCGAAATGCCACTGATCTCTCAGTTAAGGCAGCTGCTACCCATCTTGTTAGCCAAGGGTTAACAGCACAAGCCATTACACAGTTCATTAACGTTTCAAGGTTCATACTGTTATAAGCATTCTCTAGGTCAATTGATACAGCAACCGTTTTTCGTTTACTCTGGAACCCCTCGTACACATCATAAGCAATGTTCCAGCGTTACCCTATGTTAATTTTATGGGTCTATAGCTACCGAGAGTATCAGGTAGGATATGTGCATTTTCGAGATTATTCACTGTTTTCCGTGCAACTATCTTTCCTAGTAGTTTACCGTAGACATTCTGCATTGTGATAATTCTATAGCTGCTGAGAAATGTGGGGTCTTTACCAGGTTTAGGAAGTGGTCGTAAATAACTATGTAACCAGTCTTCCGGCACCTTACTTTTCAGTATGCTGGTGTTTAAACCGCTCACCACATTCTTAATGCCCGTGTCATCGAGCTGTTTTATGTGGTGATGCTGTACGCCATCAGGACCAGGGGCAGTGTTTTTACTGGCTGCTAAGTGCACACAACATTGTCTTCGGACATGAGGTCGAAATAAATGTCGCCTCTTCTGTCACTTTCCTGGATACGGTCTTTAATTTTTTTTGGCGGGCAGCTTTATCACCTTAGCTGTCTGAGTAATATAACGCTGGAGCAATGCATCTCCCTTTTTCGGCATCGGTCTTCAGGCTTATAACTGAAGACCAATATATGTATATTTATGCACACAGCTTGCTGTATAATAACAAAGACAATCAGGAAATAACACACACATCCACTTCTTAAGATCAGAGGTCATGCTCACTGAGTAGCTTAACAGTAGGATACAAGGAATTTATATTTTAATATTTTGAATCGTTTTTATTTTGTGTGAGTGTGTATGATTTTTATTTCGTTTAAGTTAAATATTCGTACATAACAATGGAAGGCACATGAGGTCAAGAAGATTTGGCATATTTCTGTTGCATACTGGCCCCCCAGATTATTATATTCACCAGTTGAGTAACTGATGAGTTCTCTACACTAATGAAATGCTCCTATGGTATGTATCTCAAATAGCCTCCAACAGTTCAAGCTCATCTCCAGGCCTTCTCCTGGCAGGAATATTTCTACAAACCAGGAGAAGGAGCGAAGTTGAGTCTCCGGCACCATATAGCCAGACTGCTTCAGGTAGGTACATAAGACACATCAGCCACTCGTCCAGGAAGAAGTGAAAACTCTTAATTGAAACCTTCTGCTGTCTTGCGGGTTAGACTCCACTTAAGTAAAAGACTAATACTGTTAGCCACATATACATCCAACAGGTGCAGGGGGAATCGCCGTTGTGCTTTATTATTTCTTCTAATGACTCTTCCGTAACTTCATAGCTCTAAAGAAATATAGTTCATAAGTAGCTCCAGATTCAATAAATAATCACCTACCCCAATTGGTGGAGTACTTACAAATGAAGATGATTTTGATGATGATGATGATGATGATGCGACTCCACTATTAGTAAGTTAACTGTCACGTGAAAACACAAGATTAATACAGGTGGAACAATTCTGATTCCGATTTCAGAAATGTAAAACACTTACCGTCACATCTGTTAGAATCAGCTGCATTGACCACATAACCCTCTCTGCAGGAGCACGTGTAACCACCAACAGTGTTTGTACAGTTGTGCTGGCATGGATTCCTCAAATCAGGCAAACATTCGTTGTCGTCTAGTAAAGGAAAGGTCACACAAGTACTACATCAATTTTTGAGACTGGAGAAATGCACTTAGCTTAAAATCTAATAACTCAAGATGGTTGTTTTACGAATGGAGACATGCAAATGGTTTAAGCGTGAAAACCATAGAGAGTTTTAATTTGGTTTAAATTGGATATACACACGTAGCTTATATCTTAAACACTTTCGATTGTTGACTGAATACTGGAGATGTGCTGCATCTTAAAACCTACTAACTCTAGACAGTTGTTTTAACTGGAGACAAGCATTTGGCTTAAGGCTTAACGAATCTAGGTAGTTGTTTGAAGATTGGAGACATGCATTTAGCTCAAAATCTAAAAACTTTAGACATATGTTTAAATACTGGAGACATATATTTGGGGTAAAACCTAAAAATTCCAGATTCCTGGACTGACATGGATCACTCCAATCAGCTAAGCATTCATTGTCATCTGATGCAGATAAGACAAGAAGAACATTACAAATTACTGTTAGATCCGTTCTGAAGATGTTTGATAAGGTAAGTAAAAGGTAAAGGATCCCATTACACGCCCATTGAGGCATATTGGGAATATGGTGTTAGGCCCATATTTCCTTGACCATCGGCACACTAGGGGTGATGTGGTCAGCATCACGCTGGCCGCCTCTACCTTCCCAGAGTTGCTCTGGTACCCACTTTATGAGGCTGGGTCGACCCCGAGCCGTTTGCAGTCTAAAAAACAATCGCGCCTCAACTGGGGATCTAACCATGGACCACCGAACTAGGAAGCCAGTGCACTAACCATTGCGGTACCGCAACACCCTTATTTGATAAGCCTCACCTCAAAATTCAGTTTATACTCAAACAGGACCATTTTCTTAATCATGTTTGTTAAGTACTTTTAAGTTTTTTTTTGTTTTTTTTTGTTGCTTCGTTTCCTGTGTGACTTTTTTCTGGTTTCATTTGTAATTTTGTTGGGTAATGTTTTACAACAAATTTGGAACAAATACAAATTTTGTAACATTTTAGATGATTGTACATATGAATGTTTTCAAATAAAGTTGGATGCTTCTGTGCCGCTTCTTAAATGGACTGATGACTGTATAAAATATATAATGAAATACGCCACATGTACATCCTAGGGGTCTCTGAAGAGGCAAAGAAAGAATAGAAATAGTGAACAATCAGGTATGTCGTACAAGTCTACTAATATGAGGTTTTGCGTAGGGCTGTATAACTACATCCTTTAATACGAATTGCCATAGAAACAACCACTGTAACATCACGTGAATGTTTGGTGCAGGCGTCTTGTAAGGGAAATAACTACAGTGGTGGCTCAATTCTCCATACGTAGCGAAATGGAAAATTATAAAAATGATAATAAAATATGAAAGACAAAACACAGTTCTGAGAAATGAGCTTATCAATGTTTATATTGTTAAACAGTTTGTTACCTTCACATCTGGTCAAATCATTGGCTTTAGGAACGTATCCTTTTGGACAAGAACAGGTAAAACCCCCCTCCGTGTTGATACACGTGTATTCACATGGACTTTTTTCACATTCGTTCACATCTGAAAAAAATGTATGTACCGCACTGACAATTTATTGGCAAAACAATTATTTCAAAGAAATATTTGATTTTCCACGCATAAATGTATTTGTTAGAAAATGTCTGCCATTAAAGGTTTTGCACAGAAAGACGTTATTCAATAAGATAATAGAAAACCCTATACAGAGAGGTACAATCTAATCATCAGACGAATTACCCTCCGATGAGACAAGTGCTTCGTCCCTTTATTTCCTTTATATTCTAAGAAATTTGATTGTGACTCCCACCTGTCATCTTTTCTTACCTGTACTGGAAACTGAACACACAGCCCTTGGTTTGTAACTTCAAAATTTACTCCTGGTTTTATCCAATTGAGGATGTTGAGAAAGGAATAATTTAATAGTAAAGTAATAATTTACATTGTTGCAGAGAGTTCACTTCTCATGAGTTTCCTTAGACACTTACTTTTGCTTTACTCACAAGAAACTGCCACAGCTGAGAAATGACAACCCAGGGAGATGCTGGTGATGAACAGCCTCATATCAATGTAACAGGGAAAATTCACAGTGACTGAGGACATAATGGACATGATGTGACAGGTAAAAGTCACATAGATTGGGGACATAATGGACTTGCTGTGACAGATAAAAGTCACATAAACTGGGGACATAATGGACATGGTGTGAGAGAGGAAATGTCACATTGACTGAGGGCATAATGGACATGCTGTGACAGGGAAAAGTCACGCTGACTGGGGACATAATGAACATGGTGTGACAGGAAAAAGCCACATTGACTGGAGACATAATGGACATGCTGTGACAGAGGAAAATCACACTCACTGAGGACATAATGGATATGCTGTGACAAGGAAAAGTCACACTGACTGGGGACACAATGGACATGGTGTGACAGTGGAAAATCCTATTAATTAGGACATAATGAAAATACTGTAAAAGCATAAAGTAACGTTGATTGAGACATAATGAAACTGTTGTTAACAGAGAAAAGTCCCACTAACTGAAAAATAATGAAACTGTTGTTAACAGAAGAAAGCCACACTGACTGAGACATAATGAAATTTGTTAACAGAGGAATGTCATATTGACTGAGACATAATGAAATTTGTTAACAGAGGAACGTCATATTGACTGAGACATAATGAAATTTGTTAACAGAGGAACGTCATATTGATTGAGACATAATGAAATTTGTTAACAGAGGAACTTCATTTTGACTGAGACATTATGCAATTTGTTAACAGAGGAACGTCATATTGACTGAGACTTAATGAAATTGTTGTTAACAGAAAACAGATATATTATATATCGCTTTTTATGATGGGTCATTTTGCAACTGTGTAAAATAAAAATTACCTTCATGCTTAAAAACTTGCAGAGATTATCTTAATTTTGTGATAGAAAGCATCCTCGTACCACATCATAGGAACGAGAATAAATGTTTTGAAAAGGGTACAATCTTATATGGACCACAAATGGTATTTGTCTATTCTAGTTTTATACAGACCGCAAGTACTTTTATATTTGGACTTGTGCCCTAATATAAACGAGAGATATTGTGTCTACATTGAACGGGGTGCGCCTAGAGGCAAAATTCCTATTTAAATAAGAAAAGATCGGCTACCACGACAAGTATGGGAAACTAAGACCTAGGGATCCAGACCTCCAGGACGACCCAGAGTCTGCTGGGAGGACAACATTAGATAATCTCTGAAGGACCGAGGACTCGATTGGAACGAGGCCAGGAGGAAGACAACCGATAGGATAGTATGGCGCTCTCTCTTCCAAACCTCTAAACGGTAGAAGAAGAACGACAGTATGTAAGTAAGAAAAAAAGAGATATTTTTGGTTTCAAGTTTCAGTGGGATGGGGTAACTGGTTCTTTGTTCAACTCCACTTTGTCGCCTTATACGGCATTGCCTGGAAGATTACAGTGATATTACTTTGTTCTCTTGTCGGCGCTGTTAATTCACTTGCATTTTTAAATTAGGGTGAGTAATTGAATAGCTGTTATATATTTCATTTTAAGAAGTTCAATTTGGAAAAACAGTGTAGGCCTACAGTAAATTACCATCACATTTTGTGGGGTCTGCAGAGCTGACTCTGTAGCCATGGTTACAGAAACACTCAAAACTTCCTTCAGTGTTAATACATATATGTTGGCAAGGGGAGTTACCGCACTCGTCTACGTCTGGTAGAAAGTTAGAAATTCTTATTTTTTCAAGTTACCTACATACGTAAACGCCTATATTCATATGTGAGTTGTGACATTTAGTAACTCGAATTATATATTACAAATCAAGTACCCGACTTGTAATTCAAACTTAAGTCTTTTCTTTGTACTGCTGTCATTCAATCATAACTCGTTATCTCCAAAACGTGCACACTATGTTTTCATGTTATGTGCCATCTGTTCAAGATTTTCACACATCTTCTCAGCGTCTTTTATGCCTTATTCACTGTAGATCAACGATTACCCTGTAAATGTTATCAACTGCCTTGCTCAATGTGTGTGCTATCTATGTCAGCATCCTTTCCTCACTTTTTTAAAAATTTTGCCTCGTTTTGGTGAGTCTCGCACTATTCACAGGGTCCTTCGGATATATTACGGCGCATGTCCAAATATAAATGACAGTGTGGTCTGGAAGTCGTTTTCTCGTTCCTTGTTCTTCTTCATGTTTGGCTTTATATTTCTACAGTATCGGATAGCCGAGCTCATGCCCAACCCTCCTCTGTTGCCTTCTTTGATAATGTCTGGTAAGGCACAGTTTTATTAATCTGTGCTCCTCTTCAGAGCCTCAGTTAAACTCTAACATTTTTAAATTATGATTTGGAATGAAACGCTATTAAATATCGTCATTCAGATAGTTCACTTTAAAAATAAAAACAGTATAAGATAAATATTACCTTCACATTTGGTAGGATCTGTAGGACTGACTCGGTAGCCATTGTTACAGGAACACTCAAAACTTCCTTCAGTGTTGGAACAAGTCTGTTGACAAGGGGAGTTACTGCACTCGTCTATGTCTGTTAAACATACACAAAAATACGCACTTATCATTTTAACTTTTAAAATATCATACACATATGCAAGAACAGTGCGGAAACCAGTTAAAGGCTCTTACTTCTCAGATCTTCTAGTTTTCAGAATTAGAATATGTCAGTTTTTGTATACACGTTGTTTGAACGAACGAACGAACTTTATTTTAAGAATTAGGCACGCAGGCCCGTCTTACATGCTGCCCTTCTTCTCTCTGTCATCTTACATACCGTATCCTTTCAATCGCACATGTATTTTGAGCATTATTTAAGCATACAACATTATCAAGGTAAAATAATAACATACACTTGTAACATCCAGTCATAATCAAATTTAAGTATGTTAAAAAAAAAGAGAGAGAGAGAGAGAGAGAGAGAGAGAGAGAGAGAGAGAGAAAAGATTAATAAAAAATTAATTTAAAAATTAATAAAAAAAACATCAACAAAAAAAACATACTAAACAAACAAAATCTAAACCATTCATACAGTAAATTAGACATAATTTGAAACGTAATCACATTATAGTTGTTCAGAAATTGGAGGCATCTATTTAAAATGCATTGCCATCCACATATACAGATAAGGTGTTGTCATAACTATCTCGACCTTCAGTCTTTATACGGTATGTAATATAAGTTGTTGCTGGCCGTTAGTTTTGAGCGCGTAAGTACGCTTTTGTGTCGAAAGTTTTAACAGCTATGTCTGGGATGATATTCTGCAGCGCTTTTTCAGCCAGGCTGAGACACGTGCCTCGTCACCCCGATGTACAGCAAGCTATTTTTTGGTTTTTGCTTCCCTGCCACCTCACGATAATATGTTATGCTAATCCTCATGTCCATTACAATGGCCCCATTTCAGTGAGGTGAGGCTTCACCAGTGAGCTGGCATCAGAGCTTGAGACGTAACTGTTGGGACCTCAGATCTGGGATGTCCCCCATTTCTGGGCGAACACCACCACACAGCCTCAATTGATGGCAACGTGTCGCCGTCTGGGACTGTAAATATAAGTTTTTCAGTAAAAAATTGCTCACCGAAGGTAAGAATAAATTTAAATCAGAAAAGAACCGCACGAAAATTGTTTCAATGAAGCAAAAAGAGTGTTAATTTATGTACGTTAAGAAACATTTTATTTCTTAAGAATATAATTTTTTGGTCACTCTTAATCAAAAGCAAGCCCCACACAGTTCCAGGGGACAATTTAAGAATAGACATATTGCTCCCTCAAGTATGTCGTGACCTGTGTAATCAACCTGGTATTGTTACAGTTCACCTGGTGAAAGGTAAACAAGTCTGGGTGCGGTCACAGCAAAAAAGGTCAAAACAAGTCAGAACGTAATATTGTAATCTTTTGCGTGTGCCGGGGTCACAGCTAATTCTATTTTGTAGGGACAGTTACAATTCTGGGTTGCGACAAATTTAAATTCGAAATCTTGTAAAATGGGTAGCTACTTCAGAAATCGACTTCTTGTTACGGGAGGCATGAAGATTAAGAACCTATTTGTTACTGCGCATCTTCAAGAAACTGTTTGCTGAGTTTGCCGCCTCCAACCTCGATTAAAATTAATTCCGACTCATTATCCTGCACTGAATCTATTGGTAGCTAAATCGGTGGGTAATTCATCGGGTAATTACTTAACCGGGGAGTTTTCAATAAATGATCTTAATATTTTAAGAGAAAAAAAAAAATAAAAATAATTAAGAAGTATTGGTATGGATCCTTCTTCAGAAAAATGTTCTCAATATTGAAAAAGGGGGAAAAAAAACTAAACCCATCCTTCCAAAAAAATGTTTTAAGCGAGACTCCGATGTTTTTATGTGGGACTCAGCACTGTGTCCCCCTTTTAGATATTGCAAAATAGCGGGCGGTAATTAAAAAATAGGTAAAAAACATCTAACTTAGAAAAAAAAAACAAAGAACAAGGAAAACTGCCTAGGTTACGACCACAGGGCCTTTGTCAGGGACAAACAAGCAAAAGGAGAAGAAATAGAAAACGAGTTCAAAGTGAAATACATGACAAAATAAATAAAAATGGTGCTACAACCCGTAGAAAAACGTGACTGCTGTCGTTTGTGATGTATACCACAAAGTTGTCGTATTTAACTAAAAGTAGATTTAATTCAGCACAACTGGGTGACAGGGTCTAAGGTGAATGTGGCAGGATTGTCTCCCCTGCTCCGCAGTAGTGGTCCAGCAATGACCCAGCAATGGCCCCAACTTAGAGTTCAACAATGAGAATCGCTTCGCTCAATATTACTCTTGGCAGAGATAAAAATAGAATAATGATGCTTCTATTTAAGGGATCATCACAGGATTTAAAAAAAAAAAAGCGACCATAACAACTGAGATTATCTAAGCTGTCATGAATGTATTATTCTCCCGCGCTTCCTGTCAGGTAGTATACTTTCGCTCGTATTTCTGAGCACCACTGTGAATTCAATTATTATATTTCAGTGAGTATAAAATTACAAACATTAAAATTCCATATTCTATTAACGTACCTTCACACTTGGTGTGGTCTGTGGCACTGACTCGATAACCACTGTTACAGGAACATGTATAGCTGCCATCAGTGTTAGTGCATGAATGTTGGCATGAGGAATTACGACACTCGTCTATGTCTAGAAGAAGACAAGATATTGTTTATTATACTATTTTCGCCGCACACGGTTGCTTTCTATTTTATAAATTTTATCCCCCTTTGATCCCCCCCCGCCCCCCCCCCCCCCGCCCCATGATTAATTGAACACCTTACTTCCCCCGCCCCCCGCCCCCCCGCCCCCCCCCCCCCCCCCCCCCCCCCCCCCCCTCCCCCCCCCAGCCTTAATTACTGCTCCAACTGTTTACAGAATATGTCACTAATTCCAGTATTGATTCTTGTGTCCATTGAATGCCTATACTGGTTCCTATATTGATTGCCATGTCCTTTGAATGCATCACTACTTCCTATATTATAACTGTCTTCATTTATATACGTATTTAAAAACCTTTGTTCGTGTAAACCTATTTTGTGAGCGTCTCGTTGTAATTTATTTTATTTGTGTTAAATATTGTTCTTTGTATTTGTGCTGAATTAACAAGAAATATTATACATGTAATTGCCATTTTAATAATGTCTTTATTGGTTCTGGGCCATTGATTAATTTTGGGACGAACGGGACGTGTAAGCATTAATCTTACTCTCAGGTAATCTCTTACTGAGTGCGGGTAAAAATGTTTAAAATCATTGCTCTGTACAGATTCCAAAGTCAATTCAATGTCTTATTCCTAACTGTTATTCACAACTAGTCAATTTTTTAAATACTATCACTGATGTACATGACACATGCATGCAGAGATTGTTTTAAGGCAAATATTTACAGAATTCTCAAAAGGATAAGACAGTATTTTTATGTTTCAAATAACGTTACAAGTTTAGCCTTTACTTCCTTCTTACAGCTTCATTTTACTATCATAAAAAAAAAACGTAAAATGTGTGACACAAACTACCAACGTATTGCTGTGGTAATAACCTGACATATACAAAGATACAGTTAATTCTCATGATCTTTAACTAGGCAGTTAACTGACCCAAATTAATTGAAACTGATAAAGTTGTTTTGTTTTTTGTTTTTAAATCTGAGTTTTGCCTCATTTTGACGTGGCGTATCCCGTTCAACATAAACACAAGGTCCATCAGTTATATTAGGCTGCATTTCCAAATATAGTATACCTTGTGGTCTGCTGTAAAAAAACAAAAAAGTATTGTTAAACTGATTAAGGTATCTATTCATATACTAAAATTTAAAAAAAAAACATATTATGCGATTACATTAAAAAATGAAACCACTTATGTTTGTTTATTTGTGAGGTTTTATGGTGGACAGCTTCCCGTGCGACAACCGCTCCGCTGTTTCAGTTCGCACCTGTAATTATATCGGGACGATGAGAATAACGTTTAATGAGTTTCCTTGAACATTTGTTAACTTGATTGAATGCATTCATTTTTTAATTTCTAGATTGTTTTATTATTCTTTAGATATTCAGAATAGAAATCGTGCTAATCATAAATAATGTTTATAAAAAAATTTACGTATCATACCTAAACACTTGGATCACGTCATCCTCCACCAGACCGTGTAGCCACTTATGGCCTGGCATGACTAGCAACTCGTAGAAATCCTGGTTTCGTATTATGTACATATTTGTTGAAAAATCTTATAACTGCTGACTTGTTTTGGCCATTCGTCATTGTCTGGGAATTTATTATACATACATTAGACTTATAAGAAAAAGACACAATTTATGTAAGATATATAGATGTATAAGATCGAACAAAACCACTTACCGATTGATGACAGGAAATTATACAGAGCTTTATAACCTGATCACCAGGTCAGACATGCTTTCTGTTTCCTTTTTGAGATTTCTACCGAGATTTGATATGTCATTTTTCTATTATAATTTTTGGTTTGCATTTCTCGAGCAGATGTTTTTTTTTCTTATTACTAATTTTTACACTTTCTGTTTCACACATTGTATAGTTTTTTTTCTAAGTATTTACAGTGCTGTTACGTGCAGTCTTTGCTATATGGCAATATAGTTTATCTGTATACTTGTTATGTAAGAAAATATGTTGTAACAAGATTTCGATTCTAAAGTATTTTGTTAGAACGCTAACTTAAAGGGCGATTACTAATAATACTAAATTTGACTTTGGAAAAAGTAAATATATTTAGTTACTACATGCTCCTGAAGTCCTAAAAAAAAAATATATTGAATATTTATACCATCTGACGGATAGGTCAGAGGTTGAAACTGCACGCAATGCACAGCGCTATATGTAAAAAATTAGCGGAGGCAAGTGTTCTAGTTAGTAGCACTATAAATATTTACCTGCTTCCTGAAGTCTCCTTATTATTTGAATATATACTTATTCCATCATGACGGATAGGTCCAGTAGGTTGACGCGCAACTGGCTGCGCATGTAAAATAAAAACAAAAAAATATATAATTAGGTCCAAGTTTAGGCAAGTGTAGCATTAATTTCACGGCAAGTAAAAAGGCCGTCATGTTTAGTTTGACCTGGGTTAGTCAGACGAAAAATGTCTAGGAAGACGTTGTCTGCATTGTTTTGGGGATATGGAATTTCTTCCACCAAAGTATTATAGCAATTCCCTAGCTGTTATTTAATTGATAGTTACTATATAGTTGTGTGTGCGGATTCTATGGACAAGGTAGAGTTGGATATAGTTGATATTTTAACACTTCCTTTTTCTCAGGCCAAACTGAGAATATATTTTTTGGATCAACCGGTGAGGTGTGCTCTCACTGTGGTATGATAGGACGAATTTGCAATGTATTAAGCTCAGTTTGGAGCCATTTAGACTGTTTAAGTCTATATGCACCGGGGATAAGGGATAAGTGCGCACAGAAACCCAGGAGACTCAACATTATTCTAAAGACTCGCATGATTAGCTGAGATATGTCTAGCTATTTGTATTTTAACGTCCAAATGTCTGCACACGAGGGAAACTCACAGTGTTTACTGTTCGCAGAGACCTAATGCATGACCGTCTGGAGTAGAAGACCGTGGGTCATGGTTTATTACAAGTTGTTTTATTACGATAAACGTTTTGAAAAAAGGAAACTCGCCTGATTACATGAGGGGTGAGTTTTATAAAAGCCCTAATCGTCGAACAGATGACAAGATCTTCACGCCACGGTCCGATTAGAGTGATGCGACTATGTTATTCTTTCGTCACCCGAGGCCATGTTTGGGGGGTCGACTGAAGAGAAGAGTGATCTAGTGATTTTAAGGAGAGATATTTAAGAAGGTATCTGACTCCGACCGTTGTAAAGTCAGGATCGAAACAGATAGTAGGTGTTGGCTACGAGTTTGGAAATGATGAATTAATGTGGAGTCGGGATACTTACTGACATATAGTTAATACATGAAATTTGATTAGTTTTTACAACTTATACATTCAAAGTGAACTGTCTTTTATATGGATGTGTCTACATTGTCTTGTGACTGTGACTTTAATAAATGGTAGAAAAAGTCCACAGCTGTTCACCCACATTATTGACTTCATACCTGTGATATGTTTAAGAACTACCTACATCAACTGTACATCTACTCCTGTCAATGTGATGAACGACACACACACATATTTGTACGTTACGTCTTATGATACAAGTCTCCACTACAACCTGGATGTCCACCTTGGCGAACTTCTATACCACCCATTCGCGATATAACATTACAGCACGATACAACCACCAACAGCCATAATCTACCTATATATAACAGTGGAGAATACACCAACACTCGATATCTAAATCAACACGCTCCCTGTACAAATAAGAAGCGGGGGGTAACAGTGGTGCCAACTACGTGGGTTTCAAGGTGAGACTCCAACACAGACGTCATCTTCCTCAGTTTACAAAGTACCCTGCATTGCACATTGTCACAGATTCCAAAGTACCCGGCGTTGCATATAAAACCTTGATTTGCATCACAGATATCAGTTTCATGAGTTTTCAAAATACCCGGCGTTGCCAATCAAATCACAGTAATTTACATTTAGAAGGCCAAGATTCTTGAACGTTGGTAGTATTGTTTCGAAGGACAAGTTCCGAGTTTACCATCGCCACACTTGAAGAATCAAGATCTATACTACATTTTTTCATCGATGGAACATCATCTGTATGAATGACTATTATTAGATATTGAAAAACTGTGAAATAAAAGTAACCAGTGACTGGGTTGTAAACCATATTCTATATATATTATAACCACGCCTTCTCTACAACACCCTTCATATATGCTATATGTATTTATGTTTACATGTTACATGTTATTTATTTGTAAATTATATTAGTTTATATGTCTGCGGGCCTGGTTGGGTGGTGACTAGGACAAGATATACCGAGTCACATTGGTCTTGTACTAGCGTTCTGTAGGTGCACGTTTTCTTAATTGAAAATTTGCTAGCGACATTTCATTGCTATTTTTGTTAGTTGTCACGAGAGGTATTTTCTTCGTTGTTTTTGTAACATTTTTTTTTCTATTTTAGTTTCGGTTAAATTTGTTTGTATTTGTAGGTCTACTCTTTACTGTCATTTATTTCTATACACCATTTACGTTTATACACTGTGACGTCATTTGTTTGTGTACATTTTCGCTGTTATAATCACATCCTTTGTGAGATTTTCTTCAGTTTAATTTTTTGGTTTAGTTGACTTCTGCGAATGTTATCGTAGTGTCTTGAATATTTGTCTTTGTATTATTGTTGATTGTTTTGTTTTCTATTGGCACACATACACTATTTACATTGTGATTACATTTATGATATAAATCTCTGATGATATTGTTATTATAAAATAACTATACAAGCACTTAGAAAAAGCTTGTTTCCACAGAGATTGATACTAACGGAGCTGATTATACAAGTTTTATTACAAACTTGCTCCTGTTTGGATGAAATAAGTAAATTTGTTATTTCATGAGTAACTGGTTGCATATTATTGTACATTATGGCAACTTTAGACTACTTTATTGAGCAAGGGAAATCTCTAGGCAAGACAGGTGATAAGTTGGAGGAGTTTGCTATCAGTCAATATGACAAAGCACTAGAAGTGGAAAAACTAAAGGTTGCTGCTGAAGAGAAAAAAGCTTTGGCTGAAGAAAAGAAACTACAAGCTGAGGAAAAAAGATTGCAAAGAGAAGATGAACTAAAGAAATTGCAGATGCAAGTGGATGAAAAAAGATTCCAGATGGAAATGGAAAAACAAATTAAAGCAGCAGAAGCTGAAAACAAAAGAGTAGAAATAGAAGCCGAAAGTAAAAGATTAGAGACTGAAGAAAGAAAATAAAAAGCAAAGATGGAACATCAAGAGAAACTTTTAGCATTTGAGTTAGAAAAGTTGAAATTGACAAACATGAGTAATGTCAATCGGTTATCTAGTGGTAAACCCTTTACTTACAAGGTCAAGGTACCAGCGTTCAATCCGTCCAGTGATGACATAACATTCTGGCTGGATAGATTTGAACGCTCTTGTCGAGCTCATAATGTGGATAAATCACAGTATGCTAATCAATTGTCAGAAAATTTGAAAGGTGATTCTCTTACAAGTTTAAGCTTGGTAGAAGAGACTGACAAGGATAATTATGATGTTATTAGGGCAGCTTTATTGAAGAAATATCAGTTATCGGAGGAAGGTTATCGTCTTTTGTTTAAAAGAATGGTACCTGAAACAGGGGTAGAATTCTCAGAATTCATTGCAAGGACACGTCTTACATTTAATCGTTGGATTGAGCTGTCCAAAACAGAAAAGACATATGAAGCACTTATGGCTCTATTGCTCAGAGACAAGATTATGTCAAGCATAAGTAAACCATTCCTTGAATTCCTACATGAACGTAAACCTAAGACACTAAAAGAAATGGAAGAATATTGTACCCAATACGTCACTGCACATCCAGACGTAGCTATTAGCAATACTAAGGTTAAGGAAGGTATGCCAGTTGCATCAGCAACACCATACAACCCTAATTACTCACACAAATTCCAAGGACCTCAAAACAGGTTTAATAAAAAGGGTAACCATAACAGTTATCAGAACCAAGGTAACCAATCATTTCAGGGTTCTTCTTCGAATATCTGGAGACGAGCCGACAGCCCTCGATTCAGGGGTGGTCATAATTATAGGAACTTCCGCAAAGGAAGTCATTATAGAAACTATCCAAGTTTTCCTTCATGGAGACAACAGGATCATAATTACCGAGATACTCATTATAATGAATATGATGATAGTAACCAGGGGAATTAGACTCAAACCCAAATAGGGAATTATGACTCAAACCCAAATAGGGGTTACAATAGAGGAAACAATGATAATTACAGAGGTAATAATAACCGAGGTAGACCCCAACATAAAAAACAAAAATCACATTATCAGGGAAACTCTGCACAGCAAGAGTCCCATGATGCCTATAAACAGAATAAAGATAATGATGACTCTAATAATATGGCATGTGCCGCTTTCGATTTTGGGAGAGCATCTCAGTGCCCCCAATGCAAAACATTATTCGAACCAACTACGGTGTCCACTTTAATTTGTGGCCATCCTCTTCCCGCTCCTCCCGCGTCAATCGCGCATGATGGAAGAGGTTCTCTTGTCTTACACAAAGGTTTAGTAAATGACAATCCAGTTTCATTGCTCTTTGATTCTGGATGCACCACAATTGGTGTTAGACAGTCACTCATAGATCCTTCTCGTGCTACAGGCAAAGTAGTCAAATGTGTAACATTTGGCGGAACCATAGAGAAATACTCTACTGCTATCATTAGGATTGCCACTCCTTTCTTTACAGGAGATGTACATCCATGTCTTCTGCCGAATCCGATCGCTGATCTTATCATCGGTCGTATTCACGGAGTCAAAGAATGTACTCCACAACAAATTTCCGTTTGGGAAAAACAAAATATGCAAACTGCTAATGCTGTAGTCACTAGAGCTCAAGCTCTTAATATGCCCGAAACTTCATCTATTGAAGATAATGAAGTGCATAACCAAGATGATCCCTTGGTAATTTCTCGTGACTCGTTTATAAAACAGCAAGAAGATGATCCGACTTTTAAAAAATTCTTCACTCTTGCAACAAAAGGTGATCCGAATAAAGATTCAAAATGTAAATCTTGGATTACAGTGAAGAATGGCGTACTTGTACGTATGGTGCAAGACTCCACTAAGTCAAGTCATTCTCAGATTCTTGTACCCAAGAATTTGAGAGTTAAAATTTTGCAGCACGCACACGACTCTCAGTGTGCTGGACATATGGGTTTTTCCCGTACAAAGTCAAGAGTTCTTGCGGCTTTCTTTTGGCCTTTTGTGAACAAGGACATACGGATCTATTGTCGATCTTGTAAAATATGCCAAGAAGTCAAATCCAAAGGTCCTCGTCATGCTGCGCCTATTCAGGCTGCAGACATTCCTATTCGACCATTTCAGAAAATGGCGATAGACATCATTGGTCCATTTAAGATCAAATCTGCTAGAGGACATCAGTTTATCTTAACGTGTGTGGACATGTGCACACGTTGGCCAGAGGCTATCCCTCTGAAGAGCATTACTACTGCTGACATTGCAGATGCTCTTTGGCTTATATTTTCTCGTCTGGGATTCCCCGGAGAAATATTATCAGATCATGGCACCCAACTAATATCGGATACCATGTCTCAAGTAATGTCTACTCTTCAGATAGAGAGATATTTGAGCAGTATCTATCACCCAATGTCGAATGGGATGGTAGAACGCCTTAATAGAACACTCAAAAACTTACTAGGGAAGATAACTGAGGATCATCCTCAAGATTGGGACAGAGTTTTACCCGCGGCCCTCTTCGCTTACAGAGAGGTCCCCAATGAACATACAGGTTTTTCTCCCTTTGAACTTGTCTTTGGCGCACGACCGCGCGGCCCTATGTCTTTGCTTCATGATCTCATAACAGCTGATAATATTGACGATGACACAAAATCCTCTTACGAATATGTCATCGCACTAAGACAAAAAATTATCGAAGCATGCAAATTAGCTACTTCTTCTTCGGAATTTGCCAAACAGAAGGCAAGGCAATTTGCCAATAAGAAGAGATGCTTACGACAACTTTGCCCTGGTGACAAAGCATTTGTTTTACTACCTTGTAGGGAAAACAGACTACTTATTTCTTGGAAAGGTCCGTACGATATAATATCGAAAATTTCAGATGTTGACTATATTGTCGATATTAACGGGAAGCATAAAACCTTCCACATCAATATGCTTACGGAATTCCATGAACGTCCGGATTATTTACAGCCTATTTTCCAGGCAACGGACGATTCTCCAGTACAACATGGTCATTACTCATCATTGTCCGTAATACAAGATGAGGAAACAAGTTTTTCAGATGTTAATCTTCCGCTTCCTATGATTCCACTTCATTCTAGTGAATCATGGAAAGACGTTACTGTGTCTCCTGATTTGTCTCTAGGAGAACAGCGACAAGTTTCAGCTATGTTACAAACATTTCAGGATGTCCTCTTGACATCCCTGGACAAACTCGTGTCATTGAACACGACATTATTCTAACTGACCATAATCCTATTAGGGTTAGACCTTATCCTATCCCTATACATTTTCAAGCACAGGTTGAAAAGGAGTTGGATGAGATGATAGATTTAAAAATAATTGAACCATCCACTTCTGCATATTCTTCGCCAATGGTTATTGTTCTGTGATGGGGTGGGTAAGATGATGATGATGATTATGTTGTGATGTGTGATCACTCTCTTGTCACACTCGCACCGACCCGAACAACAATAAAACTCTTGATTCTAGAGGCAGGGGCTATATTTATTTCTATAACCCATTCAGTGACAAAGCAAACATTAAACAAATAAACTAGCGAACATAACAAAACAAAACTAAACAAAACAAAACAAAACAAAACACCCAACAGTGCCCGATGCTAATCTGAAGAAGCAAACAAAGCACAGAATAGTTAAAATCATAATATAATACTGAATGAGAAACACCACGCTCTCACCTGTCAAACTGTCCTACGCCGCCACCTGACACACTCAACTATCACACACACACACTCATGTGTGTCGTCCAATGCGACTAGTATGGTGTTGTGCATGAGGCTGGCAACCTCACCATGTAACACAGGTTGCTACGGAAACCACTACTGCAAGAGCACACACTCAGCTATCACACACACACACACACTCATGCATGTCGTCCAATGAGACTAGTAGGTGTTGTGCGTGGGGCTGGCAATCTCACCATGTAACACAGATTGCTACCGAAACACTACTGCCCTAGCATATGAATACTTAATATGGAGGCAAACCACACTGTTGGCCCCATGCTCCCTCAGGAGTGGAGAAGAGAAATATATACCTTGAAGTGAGCCCACGTGCTCTCACAACCATTCCTCACATAACCATAATTAAATAATCATAAAATGGACATAAAATAATATTCAACTATCATCTCATCTCAACCCATAACCCGTCATGGGTCGTAGGGGTGCCATGGTGGAAGCATCAGCAGACAGGGTCCTCCACTGCTCTCTATTCTCAGCAATGCGTACAAGTGTGGAGAAACCGTGTCCTGCCCATTCTTTGATGTTATCAGCCCAGGATTTTCTTTGCCTTCCTCTTCTCCGTTTACCTTCGACTGTTCCCTGGAGGATCGTTTTCGAAAGGGAGTCATGACGAGTTACATGCCCAAACCAGGCAAGCTTTCGACGTTTCACTATTGACAAAAGTGGTTCTTGATGGCCTGCATAGGTGTTTATCTTCTCTCTAACATAGACATTTGTTTTGTGCTCTTTATAGCAAATGCGCAAAATTCTTCTATAACATTTATGCTCGAAAGCCTGAATCCTTCGCTCCGTATCTGCAGTGAGTGTCCAGCCCTCACACCCATACGAGAGAATAGATAATACAAGTGATTTGTATAATTTGATCTTCACAGGAAAACTGATGTTACTTTTCCAGATCGCATTCAACCTTGTCATGGCAGCTGAGGCCATCTCAAGTCTTGTCTTGATTTCTTTATTTGATCTTCCATCACTACATATAGTGGACCCGAGATATTTAAAGGTGTTAACTTCTTCTAACGTTTGCCCATTTAACGTAATGTTGGTCGGAACATGTTTCTTATGGCTATTCACCAATATCTTGCTTTTTTCTATATTAATTTCCATCCCATATGTTCTTGTTACTTTCTCCAGTCTAGAGGTAAGGTCTTGAAGTTCTGATTCTGTTCCAGCTATCAGATCAATATCATCAGCAAAACGTAGATTACACAGAGGTCGGCCTCCAATCGATATGGTTGATTTATAATCGTAGAGAGCCTCCTGCATAATATGTTCTAGATAAATGTTAAAGAGCATTGGTGACAGGATACATCCCTGGCGAACTCCTACAGTTGTTTTGAAAAATTCTCCAATGTCATTGCTTGCAAAAACAGCACTGCTTGCGTCCTTGTATAGTGCTTCAATGATATCTATGATGTTGGTATCAAAATTGAATTTTCTCATTATTTGCCATAAACCTTCATGCCAGACTCGATCGAAGGCTTTTGTGAAATCGATGAAGTTATGGTATAAATCATGTTGATGCTGGAGATGTTTTTCGATCAGTAATCTAATATTGAAGATTTGTTCTGAAGTACTTCTTTTTGGTCTAAAGCCAGCCTGTTCCTCTGACAAGATTTCTTCTGATTTCTGTTTTATTCTGTTCAAAAGTATCCTTAACATCACCTTACTTGGATGACTAATAAGGCTATATGTACAACAAATACTCTCAGTAATGAGAATAAGCTACTACCTCGTAACCGATCCACATCAGTATTCGCTACTGCATTCTGAAGCATGTCGTATGTGACGACTGGTGCGCCTGGCAACAAGCGTGTCGTATATGACCACTGATGAGACTGGGAATCTCATCACATGAAACACATCGTTACCGAAACAAATCACTGCCATAGCAATTTTAGCATAAAAATGCTTCTTGTCGGCTTGTGATAGACACCAGTCACATTGGTGTTTCCATGCTCCGCCGGGAGCAACCAGAGAAACACATGTCTCAACAAAGGAGTGGCCTCGCGCTCTCCAGAAATCTAAATACATATTCTCACCTCACAGTAACCCATTAAATATACAGTAGAATTATCAATAAACGTGAAATACACTAAATTACTCTTACATAAAGAATACAATATAATTATTCTCGACTTAAGCCAAACTGGGACTAAATACACAACGTGCCACATGGCGTAACATTTACCAAGAAAACTCTCTCTTTCCTTTACTGGGGAACATTATCTTTATCTGCTTCCCACCCCCGTCTCAATTCACACAATATAAAACTGCGTAACATTAAGTGATAACTAAGAGTGTTACCGCAGACCCCTCGCGCCGCTTTTATACAATCACCACGTGGCTCTCCCTGTTGCCATCTTCCCAACTAGTTAATATTATCTAAATTGCAGTTTCTGATAACATTTCTGTCCAGTTTCATGTATAAAACACTCTCCTACTAAATTTGCCCGGTCTGATGGATGAAATACTTGATACTAAATTCTCACATCTGGATTTATGCTTTGCGTGCCTAATAAAACCTATCAAACATTATTTTCACTCATCTATCATTTCAAGACTAAATTATAATGTCCTAAAAAGACATTTCCTTTGGAAACACATCTATCTATATCACTCAACATTAAAATAGCCACATCGATATTATTTCCGAATTAAATAAAACTAATTCTAATTTAAATTAACTCACGTGCTCAAGGCATTTACAGCTTGGCTCTGTCGTCTGTTCTCTCTGGCGGCTGTGGCAAAATAGGCCCGCTTGTAGTTCGCTATCTCTTTTTATAGGCACTAGGCTAATCACTCAACTACTGCGCGCTGGGCGTATTAATCTTGGCTACTTAAATATCACACGCGATTATCGCTTAGGAATAGCGAAAACACAAATAAAACCTACAGCTATTTAATATAACACAATTCTACACCACAACTTAATTTAAAGGCATTATTGTGGCCTCATTACATATCTTCTACTTCAGACTTTTCACAACCCAGAATGCTTCGCGCACATCGAAAATAATCTGCCCAAAAACAGGTAGGGGGCGGGCGTCTCCTTTTCGGCCCCATCACAGTTCGAAAAAAAGACAATAACATACGTCTTTGCGTTGATTATCGCAAATTGAATCAAGTTACGAAATTCGATGCTGAACCTATGCCTTTACTAGAAGAGCTACTTACTAGGCTTTCTAAATCTCATTTTTTCACTAAACTTGATTTGTCTAAAGGATATTGGCAAGTTCCATTATCCGAACACGCCAAACCCCTTACTGCTTTTTCTACACCTAGAGGCCTTTTCCAATGGAATTTTATGCCTTTCGGCCTTATGAACGCACCAGCTACATTCGTGCGCATGATGCGTCGAATCCTATCTGATAGGTCAGATGTCATTGCTTACCTAGACGACATCTGTCTTTTCAGCGATACTTGGGAAGATCACTATTCAGGGTTAGTTAAATTGCTATCAACTCTACGCGAGTATAACCTGACAGCGAAACCATCTAAAGCTTATATTGGTTTTAGCGAAATTTCTTTCCTAGGCCATCGAGTAGGTCATGGTTTTTTAAAGACAGAGGACCATAATACTAGTAAGATACTTAACATCTCTATCCCTAAGACTAAGAAGCAGGTGAGAAGTCTGTTATGTCTTATTCAATTTTATGGCAGATTCATTCAGAATCTATCCTCTATCATGGCACCTCTTTCTACACTGCTAAAGAAAGGGTCGCCTAATATGGTCCACTGGTCTCAGGAATGCCAATCCTCTTTGGATAAGATTAAAACACTGTTTTCAACACCGCCTATTTTAGTGTTACCTACTAAAGATAAGACATTCGTTCTTCGTAGTGACGCTTCATCCACGGGGATTGGAGCGGCACTAATGCAAGAGTACTCTGGAACTCTGCATCCTGTAATGTATATTTCCAGAAAACTTAATGCGGCAGAAAGGAATTATTCGGTTTTAGACCGTGAGCTATTAGCTATGGTTTGGTCAATTCTCAAACTACAAAGATTCCTTCTAGGCGCACATTTCATAGTAGAAACCGACCAAAAAGCTCTTACGGCTATACAGAGTAAGAATTTGAAGAGCTCGAGGTCTACTCGATATGCAATCGCTCTTCAACCCTTTCATTTCTCGGTACGAGCTATCCGTGGATCAGATAATGTGATGGCTGACATTTTGTCTAGATGCCCACATGATTCCACATAACTATTAGGTCTTGGACTTTTTGATACGTCTAAGTCTATAATAGTTCTTTTCTATATCAAGATTTGTACACATTTGTAATTTGTAATGTAATGATCGTATCACTACTTAGCGGTTCATTGGTGTATATTCACCGCTGTTCTTTGATGATTTTTCTTCTTTGTTAATCAAACAATGATACCATATGAAATTATTGTATGAATTATTATATGCATTGTGTCATTGCCAGAATTGTAGTATACGTTGGTGACACCTTCCTGGAAACATTTATACGTAGAGAAACACTTTCTCTCGGATTATGAGATATATTCTCATCAGTCGCTCCATAAGTCGACTTAGCTTCATATTAGGAGTTATATTTATTCCTGATATTTTCATCTGCGCATTATTCATGCGTTGTGAGCCTTTTGTATGGTGCTCCTAGATGTATTTCAAAAAAAAAATGTACCATTTTTTTTTTCCGGGAGGTGTGGTAAGACTGTTACGTGCAGTCTTTGCTATATGGCAATATAGTTTATCTGTATACTTGTTATGTAAGAAAATATGTTGTAACAAGATTTCGATTCTAAAGTATTTTGTTAGAACGCTAACTTAAAGGGCGAATACCTAAATTTGACTTTTGGAAAAAGTAAATATTTAGTTACCTGCTCCTGAAGTCCTATATTGAATATATACCATCTGACGGATAGGTCAGAGGTTGACGCGCACTGCGCATGTAAAAAAACTAGGCAAGTTAGTGTAGCAGATTTCCGGCAAGAAAAGGCCGTCATGTTGTGACCTGGGTTAGTCAGACGAAAAATGTCTGGACGTTTTCTGCATTGTTTCGGGGATGGAATTTCTTCCACAAAATATTATAGAATTCCCCAGTGTTATTTATTGATAGTTACTATATAGTTGTGTGCGGATTCTATGACAAGGTAGAGTTGATATAATTACACTTCCTTGTTCTCAGTGCAAACTGAATATATTTTTGGATCAACCGGTGAGGTGTGCTCACTGTGGTTGATAGGACGAATTTGCAATGTATTAAGCTCGTTGGAGCCATTTAAGACTGTTAAGTCTATATGCACGCACAGAAACCCAGGAGACTAACATTATTCTAAAGACTCGCATGATTAGCGATATGTCTAGCTCTTGTATTTAAACGTCCATGTCTGCACACGAGGGAACTCACAGTGTTTACTGTTCGCAGAGACCTAATGCATGACCGTCTGGAGTGGAAGACCGGATGGTTTACAAGTTGTTATTACGATAACGTTGAAAAAGGAAACTCGCCTGATACATGAGGGAGTTTTATAAGCCTATCGCCGAAAGGACAGATCTTCACGCCACGTCCGATTAGAGTGATGGACTATGTTATTCTTCGTCACCCGCCATGTTTGGGGGTCGACTGAAGAAGAGTGATTTAAGGAGAGATATTTAAGAAGGTATCTGACGTTGTAAAGTCAGGACGAACAGATAGAAGGTGTTGCTACGAGTTTGGAATGATGAATAATGTGGAGTCAGGAACGTACTGACATATAGATATGAATTTGATTAGTTTACAACTTATACATTCAAAGTGAACTGTCTTCATGTCCGCCATGTTTCGATGTCAAGATTATATGAATGTGTCTACATTGTCTTGTGACTGTGACTTTAATAAATGGTAGAAAAAGTCCACAGCTGTTCACCCACATTATTGACTTCATACCTGTGATATGTTTAAGAACTACCTACATCAACTGTACATCTACTCCTGTCAATGTGATGAACGACACACACACATATTTGTACGTTACGTCTTATGATACAAGTCTCCACTACAACCTGGATGTCCACCTTGGCGAACTTCTATACCACCCATTCGCGATATAACATTACAGCACGATACAACCACCAACAGCCATAATCTACCTATATATAACAGTGGAGAATACACCAACACTCGATATCTAAATCAACACGCTCCCTGTACAAATAACAAGCGGGGGGTAACAAGTGCCCATTGCCTTTTTCTGTTAATCTGTCTATATTTCTTGTCCTTGTTGCCTATTTGTAACTGTGGCTGACGAAGGGTGAATCCCGAAACGTCACACGTTTTCTGTGTACGTTAATTTGTAAATCTGATTCCATACCATATTTTATTTTTATTTTGTTATGCATTCTGGCCCTTTGCTATTTAAAAAAATAGATTGGGGGGGGGGGGGGGTAACTTGGAGTTGTGAATCTCACTTGTAAGCCACCTGTTGTTATTGTGTTTTTTTTTTTCACCTGCCACTAGGAATAAAACCCACTCAACATTGGTTGTAGCTTCTATGCATTTTGTTTCTGAACCATGCTATCGACTAGTTAAAATTCGTCACCAAGGATGGTTCACAGATCAGGTTAATCAGCGTGGATTTTTTACGATATTTTTTAATGCTTTTATTAGAGTTTGTACCTTTCACTATTTTCCTTCATAATTTTTGTGTTATACTAAGATGGTGACAGAAACAAAGATGACCACTTGTTTCTATATTTATTCAAAATTTATATGCTAAATTTTCATTTTCACAACTGAAAACAGACGTGCAATTACATTTACCTGAGTATCGGTTTTGCAGTCGCATATTCTGCATATATACATATGTAATTAAGAGATATGTAGATAGCATCACAGGTCGATTGTCACGTGACAAAACGGTGAGAGTAACGTCATACATTCTTGCTGTTTAGCTTAGGGTGCGGCATTTTCTTTCAATAAATTCACGCTAAGACGCCCCCGTCGTGTCCCACCCGTTCAAAAGCCGTCACGTGTTTTCTTTAACCTTTTAATTATGTCTGCAGTTCTTTTCCCTGTGTGTGTTTTTAGGTCTCTTCTAGTTACTTACTTTCGGGGTTCCAGGACAAGGGCTGCCGTCTGTAGCTGTTTGCTGCTTTGTCAGTGTGTGTCCTGTCAAACTCCAGTTTCTTGTCCTTACATTTTGTTCCACCAGTATTTGTCTTATTCTTACCATTAGTTCCAAATTTGTAATCTTATCATCCCATTTTAGTTCTTCTGTTCTGCAAACGCATATTTGTCATACGGTTTTAGCCGCCCCTCCTTGCACAAGCACCCCTTTATGACATTATGTACTTCTTGATTGTTGCTTTTGTTGTTGTTCGTGTTTCAGAACCAATTAATTGGAATGCCGTCGTATCTACGTTGAAGATTCTGAATATTTGATGCGAACATGATTTTTATTTATGTTTAACAATAGCTCCCTTATGGTGTTATGTGTTCCTTCGTCAGTTGTGTTCTGCTATCTATATGTATAAAAGGTAAAGTATGTACCCGTGCATCTTATACATATACACATGCCTTAACTTTTTTTTCTTGAATATTGGCAGTTACTCTGTAGATCCTCGCGATTAAAGCCGTGAAGTTATCCTTTAGCAGAAAGTTTTAGTTGTGGCAGAAAAAGATTTTTAAAATGTTTCCATTATATTCAGATATACAAGGGGCCATAATCAAGGGAAAAAATTAAATTCATGCGCTATTTGATGTATTGAAGCCAACTGGAATGCTAACGTATGTGACGGGCGGTGGAATTGTTTGCCCTTAGTTTGCTAGGTCGGTCGGGTTTCTCGTCATTTCTGACCTATCTACGTTCTGTCCATCAAAATTATCCGCCCACTTTTCTGTAAACGTTGTCTCTAACAGCGACATTTCTGTCATCTTGTCTGTCAATCAGCACTGTAGACCTTCTGCATGCATATCTCCTGGCACGCATATGGTGGTATGTGATCAAACAATCCTTTTATATCGGTCCACCAGGACACTAAATACTTCCCGGCTCTCCTTTGATTCGAGAAAACTCAAGGTAATTTCTCCGTTCCTGTAAAAATTTTTTTCTAACCAGCGGCACTCGAGCTTTCCAGCTCTTTTGGCCCAGTGACATGTCATTGCGAGGCTGGGGGGGTCAGTGGACTTTCCTTCCAACCCGGTCAGGAGCTTCGCTCCTTCCCATCGACACGGGATTTATGTGCAGGAGCCATTCAGGTTATTCAGTCAAATTTCCGGTCGTAAACATTCCTTCAAACGCAGTCGCCCGGGTTTGAACCATGAAAACCTGGTCGCCAGTACAACGTTGTAGCCATTACACCAGCGCGGCTCCCTCCGTTCCTGTTAACGGAAGAGAACTTTGATCGTGGCCAAAAGTCACCACTCACGAACGCCAGAGCTGTGCTCACGCAGGAAGATACACAGCAGTTATCGTACGTGGATTTCTGTTTCATCGGGGGGAGATCAGAAGCTCTTGCGTCTTATTACGTTTTAGTACGCTGTTTCATCTCGAACGGTCCGCGGAAGCGAGCCAAAACATCTGGCATCATCTGGTAGTACTTAAGCGACGGTCCCAATAACTCTCTATCAGTCATGCTCTCTGATTTTCTAGCATGCGTGCAATCGTATCCTTCTTGTTGATAGCTGTTGTGAATTAAGTCCGTATGGAGATTATTCCGTGAAGCCGGTAAGAGCGAATTAATTGTTTTAAGAGTTATCTGGAGTGGTAGCGTATAAGATTTTATGCAGAAATAATCTACCCAGAAATATATCTTTCTCCCTATCTATAATTTCTCTAATCCACTTGTAACAGTCTTACTCCCTAGCAAGAATTTCTTTAATCTGCTCGTTACAATCTTTCTCCCAATCTATAATTTCTCTAATCCACTTGTTACAGTCTCATACCTGTCAACCTGCTGAGACAAAAACGTGTACGCCGGCCAAAAAAATCATTACAAACACCCAAAAATCCTTACGCAAAAAATATATTTCTATTGCTTAAAATAATTAATTCATAACGAATAGTAACTCTTTCGTAAGATCGCAAGTGATTTAACGTAGCGCGCCACCAGTTTTTAACTCAGCTTAAGACTTAACAGACAGATAGCTAGATAATCTGGTATAACAAGAAGACAGATAGAGAGATAATGTGTACTGACAAGAAAACGGTAGAGATAAAATGTAACTGTGACGATCGGGAAAAGACCGATTGACTTCTGGAAAGACAGATGACACTGGGAAAGACTAGAAACCGGCTGACCGGGTTAGCACCCCGTAAGCTGTATTCAATTGCTATAGGACCCAAAAACGATAGATGCCCCCAGGATTCACCGAAAGGGGGGGAGGATGATGAATCCACAGGCGCCTCAATGGAATCGACCAGACCCGTTACACGGACTTCGAGCTCTGAACAACGGCTGGAATTTCCATGTGCCTGTGGTAGGGAATTCTCTACTCAGAGAGGAATGAAAATCCACAGAACGAAAAAGGGGTGTGGGAGGTCATCAGGGGGAGATCAACAGCGCTCTGTCTCGACGGATAAGACGTTAGAAGAACGCAGCCAGGAGTCAATCCACAGTGCTGAGTACATTCAAGTTGATCTGCCAGATGATGATCTCACACACTTCTTGGACGGGAAGAGAGATGCAATAAAGTTTCCACCTGCCAGTGCAAAAGGGCTTTGGGAACAGCTGGACGAAGCCTTGGCAAAAGAGTTGGATAACAGCCTGAAGCAGCTAACTTTGGAGAAGAAGCTGGAAATCTTCGGCGACATAATATATCTGCACTGTCGCAAAGTGTTCGGAGTGAGGGAGGCAAGGGAAAGTAACCCACCACGGAAAAGTAGAAGACAAATTAAAATAGATGAAATCAGGAAACAGAAGAAGCATGCCCGAAAACTGTTCAAGAACGCAGTTGCCACAGAGAAGGAAGGGTTACGGCAAGTTTGGGAGCACCTGAAAGGCCAACATAATGCCCTTTGTAGAGCGGAAAGGTTGTGCAGGAAGAGAAGGAAGACTCGAAGGGATAGGGAAAGATTCTTTAGGGAGCCCTTCAAGTTTGCCAAAGAACTGTTTGAGCAGCCACGGTCGGGTACGCTAAACATCAGGAAAGAAGACCTGGAAGAACACCTTAGAATGACATATTCAGATGGTCGCAAAAATGAGCCGCTCAGCAGCATGGCAGGCCTTAAATGGCCGGGTAAGCCAGGAGCTGAATTTAACACCAAGCCCCCAACGGTGCAAGAGGTAGAAAGCATTGTCCAGAAAGCTCGGTGCAAGTCAGCTCCAGGTCCTAATGGTGTTCCATATGTGGTGTATAAAAGATGCCCTGAGGTTCTCAAACGACTGCTCCGTTTACTGAAGAATGCGTGGAAAACCCAAATCGTAAGCAAGGAATGGAGAAAGGCAAACGGAGTCTACATCCCGAAGGAACAAAATTCCACAGACATCAGTCAGTTCAGGCCAATCTCACTACTCAATGTGGAAGGGAAGATATTCTTCTCAGTAATGGCGAAAAGACTCACTACATACCTCCTGGCAAATGGGTACATGTTGACTCCATTTTATCGTTGAGTTCAGTGAAGAGGTAAATTGAAACGCGAATGGTTAAAACGGAATGAATGTCAACAATGTTCTTCAAACGAAAATTCCAACAAGTATCGTTGAGTTGGGTGAACTGGGCAAGTATTGGCAGCACACAAGTCGGTGATTACTGTACATATATTTTATTGACGTGACACCAACGAAGTGGAACAAGACAATCATAGTTACAGATGCGAAGATCATACGTCAAAATGTTAATATCACTGTTAATAGTTGTTGTAGATTCTCTAACAGTTAAGTTCTCTTATATTCCAGTGACTAAGGATCACTTCCATTACCATATAACAGACATGGTATTAACGTCCGTTGACCTTCTCCCAAGGACGTTTATTAAGGCAAACGGATTCATTCTCACGGAGCAATAATTTATATCATACTTGTAAGCATCCCAGACTTTCTTCATAAAATTCTTAGATAGCATATCCAATCCAAACAAAGGCAGATATAACAATACAACCAGGTTAGTGTTTCATCTTGGCTAACCTCTCGGTATCCATGCCACGACTTTGGCATAGGTAAAACGGCATATTAAACATGTGAAGCATATATATATTCATTAACTTGATTCCACATATGGATTCTCCCTCTACGAAAAGATTCCAAAGGCTATCGACTCCGTGTGTCCAATTCTAGGAATGTCATCTCCGATGAATTCCCGCTAGACCATTAATAGGAGCTGCCTGATACTTTAATTTACATAATTAAACTTGCCATAAGAAATGGGGCGACACTAACTTCATACTTCCACTATTGGCTTCGCCATGAAGACCAATAGATACGAATACAACTGATGGCTTCTTCAAATTTGCCAGGAATCAAAGAATAACACTGCGGACATAAATGTCGTCCGAGCTGCCCCTATCCTGACGTCACAATCTACTCAACTAGGTTACACGTGCGTCCAAAGCAACTCACACAGCATTGTGCACGTCAGTGCGTGAATCAATCGAACGCACAAATAATATAACTATATAAAACTGGTGCGTACATTTGGCAGGACCGAAGACTACCCCCGTAGGTAATAAATGTACGTAACAGCTCCCTTATCACCTCCCCTTAAAAAAATTAATTCTATTAATTTTTTTCGAACTAATTACTCGAGAGAGGTGAGTCAAAACTACAACAAGATTTATGACATGCATAAAATTATATCATATTAAGAAAAGAATATTAAATGAAAACAATATAACTAAATGATAGTATGCATTAAAGCACACATCCACCATCGACCTACTTTGGAACGATGTGGTAATATTCGAAGTAAAAAAAAAGTTGAAAATGAAAATGAAATAAACTATAAAAAAAAAAAAAAGATGATAATAAAATTCAACCAAATTTTTTTTTTAAAAGAAATTTGAAACAAATGATTTCAAAAATGAAAATGAACAGCAACACTGATGATGATCAATGATAAAAGAATCAATAAAACAGAAAATTTTAAAATACAACATGCAAAATGAAACAAAGCATAATTAAACACTTTAAGAAGCAACGCACTTACTATTTCCTAACATTAGTAAGTTTGACTAGTTATCTAAAAGTGAGATATCATGTAGTGGGATACGTGAATACACGTATTGCGAAACACTAATAAAGTTAGTAGATGTGTGATTTATAATCAATCAAATTGATTAAATTGAATTATATTAATTAATAGTATTTAATTTATGAACAAATAACTAATTACTAATTTATTCTAAGTGATTTCAATTTCACTCATTGTTAATATTCTTTTAGAACTAGTTAAATCGACAAGAATATGTTCTAAATGTACCATGTCTGAAATACGCTTACGAACACGATATGTAGTGTAATCTGTTCCATAACAATAGTGAATGTCTATTTGTCACTCTTACCAATGTTTCCATACTAAAAAAAAATGTTACTTTAATATCACTGTTCCCGTTCTAACAAAACGTTATTTCACAAGAAATAATGTTATAATCCATACGTAAGTATATTCTGAAAGTTATATATATACGAATACTGCAGAACTACACATAGTCTCCACAGATGTATAATCAGTGACCATGTACAAAGTTATTCATGTTTCTGTGAGGACGTTTCACCATCTGGAAGTGGTTTAATTTCGACATGTTCACTAGGGCATCTTGAAAGACAGTCTGCAAACACATTCTGTACTCCAGGAATAGCTCGTATCTCAAAATGGAACGGTTGAAGCGCAATAGCGTAACGCGCTGACTTTGATGACTTCACGTTCCCTGTGTTCAGTGCTGTAAGAGCTTTCTGGTCGGATTCCACCACAAAGTGTGATCCGAGGAGATAACGATCCAGTTTATTGATTGACCAGACAAGAGCGAGGAGCTCTTTATCTAGAACGGAATACTTCATCTCGCTCGTCGTAAGCTTTCTGGATACGTACATAAGAGATTTGGTAAACACTTGCTTGGTTGTAGCGCGACACGCCCACGCGACACCCACACACACCAGCGCAAGGTCAGCGCTGCGGTCTTTCTTTGAAGTTGGTAGACAGCGGAAATGTGACTTACGGTTAAAAGCCATACAGTATTACTGAAGAATGAGGAAATAGCTATATAGGAATGTATGGCCGACTTTAAAAGTTTGCATTTACTGGACATTAAATTATTCACTACAGGAGAACGCATGGTTGGAATAATATTAAATAAATATAACTCAACAAAGGAGATAGGCTAGGAATTATATCCAAAAGGATATTATTCAAATATAAATAGTTTTAAAGATAATTAATATTTTTCACCTTCATCACATCGGCTAAAAGTTAGCTAATAATCTTTAAAAATTTATTACACTAACAAGCCTCAACGGAATTGTATAAAACTTATATGTAATGAAAGCCCCATATGGGGAAAAGGAAATGATATATAGGAAGGAAGGAAGGAGATAAGTGTGTGAGTGACAGAAGAGAAAAACGAGTACAGGAAAAGCACAGATTGTTTCAAATAGCTTCAAAACAGGAGATGAAACTAAAATCTTTTGGGGAATTTGGGAGCTGCTTTCTCGTACGCGCGAGAGACTGAAATATAAGGACAGAGCGGCGCATTGTAAATCACACACACCAAATCCAGAAGCCAGAGTGAGAAACTGGAGGACAGCCTCTGCAAGAAAAGTTCTATTTTCACGCTGCATGCAGGGCAGATTAAGTTAAGCCAATACAGTCTCACCGTGAGCTTATTAATCCTAAGAGGGTATGTAAGTTTATTAAAAATATATGTATTACTAATATCATTTTATTTCAGATTTTATTTCTGATTGATTGTAGCAGATATAATAAAAAAGGGAATGACGCTAACCAGAGATAACCTTCACCGGCATTGTCAGGAAGCATAACCATTAATTGGTTAGCCAAATATATTATGGCTAATTCTTGCCTGGAAGCTTACGACATACCAGCAAGTACATAAGTGACTTGACATCCATAAGTGGAAGGCAAAGGTTATATCGTACCCATGTATCATAACATGTGATTTATTCATGTATATTGTTAATTCTGCACCTTATACATTATCTTATCATGCTATCTCTGTAATATACTACCATGATTCATTCATTTACATACAAACACTGAAGACATGGTCGCATCATGAACAGCAGAGGGTGGTGAGATTGTTAGAACAATGGCCACCTATTACTTCTTGTTCCAGGTTTTTATGATCAATGTTTATGATCATTCCTGATCGAGAAACTAAAGACTTGAAGAAGTTGATCCAGCTCACTGAAGCCTAGAGGTCAACCAAACTTCAACACCTTAGTCCCCCGTAGTTATAGGGCGGGCTGAAGGAAAGTCTTCCGTACTCCAGTGTGTCGGAGGAACCTCGAGCAGACGTGGATAAAGTTGAGTTTATATATTTCCATCCAACAAATCCTGTGAGCAGTTCTAAAACGACTTTCTAATGATGAAAACTAGATGGCAAGAGATAATGTGACAAACTTGTTTTATAAATTCAGTGGAAGATAAATCCAAGACTTTTTCTATTAGTTATTTTAATTTGTAACTGTAAATAATCATACATTTTACCATCTTCCAACACCCATTTATCATTACAAGAATATATAGATGTACATAATAAATTGGATAATTGTACTCATTTGACTTGTTAAATTTTTAACTGTTAAATTTTGAGTTACTTTTTCTAATTTAATTATAATATCACATAGGGTTACGATAGCGAAGTAGCATCTTATACTTCTGAAGCCTAAATCTATTGTCCAGCTCAGAGTATTCACAGCTGTAACTCACTTGTGATACCAGTGTACTTCTCGGGCACTGGAACTTCATACTTTCTGGAGAGAGATTCTACTTCTGCTCTACCACTACTATCATACTAGGAAAACCTTTCGCTACATTGGGGGCTCTTTCGCGGGATATTATTTTGTATCCTGGGCCACTATCTATGTATTCTTCTATCTTGAGCCACAAATAGTTTGTAAAAATAATTTTTTTTTTTTTGTTTTGGAAAAAATTCTAAAAACTTAGAAATTTGTTTGTAATAGTAGTACCATTGAGTACGAAGTAAATAGGAAACGCTCACAAGGTTTTAAGGATTTGTCTTGTTCAAAGTAATTAATTGATTTTAATTAAGTTAGTTTGTTAGTGAAGATAAAATTATATACCCTCTGGTAAGTAAGCATCATGGCTGAATTGGTGAAGTTTAGAGCTGCGATTATGCAGGAAGGAAAAGACTTGGGTATGACAGGAGATGCTCTAATTCGATATATCACAACTGAAGTGGATAAATATTTAGATAGAGAGACCAAAAGAATGGAAGTTGAGGCTGAAGCTAAGAAATTAGAGGCAGAAAGAGAGACCAAAAGAATGGAAGTTGAGGCTGAAGCTAAGAAATTAGAGGCAGAAAGAGAGACTAAAAGAATGGAAGTTGAGACTGAAGCTAAGAAATTAGAAGCAGAGAGAGAAGCCAAAAGACTGGAAAGAGAAGAAAAGAGACTAATTTTGGAAGCTGAAGAAAGAAGGTTACAAAGAGCGCATGAGTTAAGTTTAAAGGAACTTGAACTCCAGGGAGCAGCTAGCAATCATGGTGCTAGCTCACCTCACTCTGAGAGTAGCTCCAACCATAGCGCGGCAAATGGAGCCATGAGTTTCCACCTGGATCCATTTATTGAAAAAGAGGACGCCATTGAGTCGTACCTGGATAGATATGAGAGACTGGCCTCTACCTATGGATTGGAAAAGGAAAAATGGAGCCTTAAGCTATCTCAGGGGTTGAGGGGAGTTTCATACGATGTTTATTTAAAACTCTCAAAAGAAGACCAGGAAGATTATGAAATCTTAAAACAAGCTTTACTGGTCAGGTACGAAAAGAATTCTGAATCTTATAGAAAGAGATTCCGAACTGCTAAGCTACTTCCAGGAGAAAACTATCACCAGTTTTCTGCCAGATTGGAAACTTATCTGACAAAATGGATTAGCTTAGGAAAGTGTCAAGATATAAAAGAAATGGTCATGATGGAGCAACTGAGAGAATCCATGCCTCAAGAAATGAGAAAATTTCTTATGGAACAAGGAGCTGAGAGATTGGAAGATATTTTAACCATGGCTGAAAGATATCAAGCAGCTCAGTCAGAAGTATCAGGAAATAAGAAGAAGCAGGGTGAGAACTTCAAACCTTCACAAAACTTTACCAACTATGAACACAGGGACAATTCCAACAAGAACAAACACAGAACTGATTATAAAGACAAAAACCCTCTAGGATCAGAAAAGAAACCTCCAAGAAAGGAAGGAAAGTGGTGTAAATCTTGCCAAATGAGTAACCACAATACTGCGGAATGCAGACGGAAAAACCCTCCTCATCACGCTGCATGCCTTACAACAGAGAACAAGGGAAGGAAGGACCTGGCAGATAGTCAGAATGACCTCCATCATCCCCCTGTCTGTGAGGAAGTGACCTTGAATGGCACCCAAGTACTGTGCTTATATGATACAGGCTTGGACTTTGACTCAGTAGTGTGCTCTTCTCTGGTGAGTCCGGAACAGATAACCACAGAAACAGTGGAAATCAGAGGACCAGTCAAGGGAGCAGGAACCATGACACTGCCCATAGCCCGAATCAACATAAGATCTCGCTATGTGGAAGGAGAGATCAAAGCAGCAGTGATGGACAACCCTATCTACCCATTAATACTGGGATGTAGATATGTCTTTCTAGGAGAACCTATAAGACCCATAGTGATGGCAACAGTCCAGACCAGGGCAAGCTCTAAGAAAGAGGAGGACACTATCATCAATACTCATCCAGAAGAGATGAGAAAGGCTCAAACTGCTGACAGTACATTGAAGCCTTGCTTTGGCAAATTACCTAAAAGCCATAACCCTCCAGAGAAAGGAGACTTATATATGAAAAAAGGCCTACTATATAGAAAAGCTGGAACAGGACCAAAAGGACATGGACAGCTTGTAGTGCCAAAATCATACAGGGAGCAGGTTATGAAGCTAGGACATGCTATACCCTTCAGTGGACATATGGGAATAGGGGCCACTGGACAACGGATAGCCTGTCACTACTTTTGGCCAGGGATCACAGAGGACATAAAGAGGTATGTGAGATCCTGTCCAGAATGCCAAAGAGTAGCTCCTAAACATAGGACTGCACCAGCAACACTGGGAGAAATGCCCATCATGGGACGCCCTTCGAACGTGTTGCCGTGGATATTGTTGGACCCCTCAGTAGGACCAAGAAGAGAAATGCATATATCTTAACCTTGGTCGATACTTGCTCTATGTGGGGAGAGGCAGTAGCAATGTCATCGATAGATTCGAAACATGTGGCAGAGGCACTGTTAACAATATTCACCCGATTAGGTTTCCCACATCAAATATTGACTGACAATGGTTCTCAGTTTAGGGGAAAGCTAACACAAGAAGTATTCAGGTTATTTCAAGCTAGACATTATCACTGTAGCCCGTACCACGCCCAAGGGAATGGTCAAGTAGAGCGGTTCAATGGCACGCTCATTTCAATCCTTAGAAAGTTGGCTAGTGAGAAACCTGAAACTTGGGACACATACTTACCCTCAGCACTATTTGCCTATAGGGAAGTCCCACATAACTCCACAGGATTGGCTCCAGCTACATTGTTGTTTGGACGACCAATCAAAGGTCCACTGGAAGCATTGTTGCGGACATGGACTGATGAAAAAGCAGAAGAAACCGTGACTTCTTCATACCAATACGTCAACGAGTTGACATCTCGATTGAAAACAAGTTGGAAACTGGCAAATGATAACTTGAGACAGGCCAGGAGGAAGCAGGCTGCTTACTACAATAAAACAGCAAAAGATAGGGAACTTGAGGTGGGAGAAAAGGTTCTGTTACTGTTGCCCAGCAGCAATAATAAATTGCAAATTGGATGGCAGGGACCCTACGTCATATTGGAAAAACTTTCCCGGACCAACTATAAGATTGACAAGAAAGGAAAGGAGAAGGTGTATCATGTCAACCTTCTTAAAAAGTATTATGACAGGGAAGCATCAGAAGTTGCCCATATCATGACCCTGGCCATTGCAACAGAAATGCAGGATGAACCAATTTCCTCCATGGAATACCCCCTATCAACTACGGAAAGCTATGCTCAGGTTAATGTGAGTGAACATTTAACTCTTGAGCAGAGGAAAAAGGTTCAGGAGGTGTTAGAAATCCATGCTGATGTACTCACAGATAAGCCGGGGTGTACTAATCTGTTAGAGTATGACATGACGATTACTGACCCTACACCAGTTTGTATGCGGACATACCCTATACCTTATGCTAAAGGACAGGCACTCAAGGATGAGATTGATTATCTCTTAAAAGAGAAAATTATTTCAAAGTCTGAATCTCCCTACAGCTCAAGTGTGGTGCTATTAAGGAAGCCTAGTGGTGAACACAGGTTATGCATTGATTATAGGAAACTAAATGCTATCACTGAATCTCAGGTAGACCCATTACCTGACACCAATCAGTTGTTTGCTACATTGAGTAAGGCTCGGTATTTTTCAAAAGTAGATCTAAGCAAGGGATACTACCAAATACCAGTGAAACCAGAAGTTAGGAAACTGTTAGCCTTTAGTACACCGGATGGACATTACGAGTTCAATGTACTCCCATTTGGTTTAAAGAATGCTCCAAGTATCTTCACCAGAATGATGAGGAAATTGTTGGAACCATTACAAAATCCTCATATCACCAACTTCATGGATGATATTCTGATTGCTACCACTACATTCGAGGAACACGTAGTAGCACTCTCCATGTTGTTAGGTAGATTAAGAGAAACGGGATTGACAGCACGCCCAACTAAGTGTCATATTGGATGTGAGACATTGGAATTTTTAGGTCACACTATCTCTACAGGGCAAATGTCTCCGGACCCAAAGAATGTAGAGAAAATGAGAAAAGCACCAAGACCACAAACTAAGAAGGATGTAAGATCCTTTGTGTCACTGTGCGGGTTTTATCAGAAATATATACCCCATTTTAACTCATTGTGCGCGCCATTAACCGACTTAACCAAAAAAGGTCAGCCGGATAAAATACAATGGACTGTGGAGTGTGAACAGGCTTATACAGAGTTGAAAAATAAGCTGACAAATAAACCTATCCTTGCCCTTCCCGATCTCACACAAGAATTCGTACTAAGAACGGATGCTAGCAATGTAGGCATCGGAGCAACATTACTACAGCGGGCAGACACACCGCCACATATGCTATTACCAGTAGCTTTTGCCAGTAGAAAGTTAAATACAGCTGAGAGAAATTATTCTACCGTTGAACGTGAATGCCTCGCTTTGGTCTGGTCGATCAACAAATTCGCCCCTTTTCTTTACGGGAAACACTTCATTGTGGAAAGTGATCACCAGCCTTTGATGTTTTTAGCAGTGTCTAAAAAATTAAATTCACGACTTTTAAGGTGGAGTTTACTGTTATCTCCATATTCGTTCAATGTGAGATACATACCAGGACGGGACAATCTTGGACCCGATTTTTTAAGTAGGCATCCTATCAAAGGAGATATAGAGAAACAGAAAATTAAGGAGGAACTGCAGCATGTGTTACCAAAAAGTTAACCGTGCAGGCACTGTTTTAAAGAAGAGGGCTCTGTAGCGAGATTTGGTAAACACTTGCTTGGTTGTAGCGCGACACGCCCACGCGACACCCACACACACCAGCGCAAGGTCAGCGCTGCGGTCTTTCTTTGAAGTTGGTAGACAGCGGAAATGTGACTTACGGTTAAAAGCATACAGTATTACTGAAGAATGAGGAAATAGCTATATAGGAATGTATGGCCGACTTTAAAAGTTTGCATTTACTGGACATTAAATTATTCACTACAGGAGAACGCATGGTTGGAATAATATTAAATAAATATAACTCAACAAAGGAGATAGGCTAGGAATTATATCCAAAAGGATATTATTCAAATATAAATAGTTTTAAAGATAATTAATATTTTTCACCTTCATCACATCGGCTAAAAGTTAGCTAATAATCTTTAAAAATTTATTACACTAACAAGCCTCAACGGAATTGTATAAAACTTATATGTAATGAAAGCCCCATATGGGGAAAAGGAAATGATATATAGGAAGGAAGGAAGGAGATAAGTGTGTGAGTGACAGAAGAGAAAAACGAGTACAGGAAAAGCACAGATTGTTTCAAATAGCTTCAAAACAGGAGATGAAACTAAAATCTTTTGGGGAATTTGGGAGCTGCTTTCTCGTACGCGCGAGAGACTGAAATATAAGGACAGAGCGGCGCATTGTAAATCACACACCAAATCCAGAAGCCAGAGTGAGAAACTGGAGGACAGCCTCTGCAAGAAAAGTTCTATTTTCACGCTGCATGCAGGGCAGATTAAGTTAAGCCAATACAGTCTCACCGTGAGCTTATTAATCCTAAGAGGGTATGTAAGTTTATTAAAAATATATGTATTACTAATATCATTTTATTTCAGATTTTATTTCTGATTGATTGTAGCAGATATAATAAAAAAGGGAATGACGCTAACCAGAGATAACCTTCACCGGCATTGTCAGGAAGCATAACCATTAATTGGTTAGCCAAATATATTATGGCTAATTCTTGCCTGGAAGCTTACGACATACCAGCAAGTACATAAGTGACTTGACATCCATAAGTGGAAGGCAAAGGTTATATCGTACCCATGTATCATAACATGTGATTTATTCATGTATATTGTTAATTCTGCACCTTATACATTATCTTATCATGCTATCTCTGTAATATACTACCATGATTCATTCATTTACATACAAACACTGAAGACATGGTCGCATCATGAACAGCAGAGGGTGGTGAGATTGTTAGAACAATGGCCACCTATTACTTCTTGTTCCAGGTTTTTATGATCAATGTTTATGATCATTCCTGATCGAGAAACTAAAGACTTGAAGAAGTTGATCCAGCTCACTGAAGCCTAGAGGTCAACCAAACTTCAACACCTTAGTCCCCCGTAGTTATAGGGCGGGCTGAAGGAAAGTCTTCCGTACTCCAGTGTGTCGGAGGAACCTCGAGCAGACGTGGATAAAGTTGAGTTTATATATTTCCATCCAACAAATCCTGTGAGCAGTTCTAAAACGACTTTCTAATGATGAAAACTAGATGGCAAGAGATAATGTGACAAACTTGTTTTATAAATTCAGTGGAAGATAAATCCAAGACTTTTTCTATTAGTTATTTTAATTTGTAACTGTAAATAATCATACATTTTACCATCTTCCAACACCCATTTATCATTACAAGAATATATAGATGTACATAATAAATTGGATAATTGTACTCATTTGACTTGTTAAATTTTTAACTGTTAAATTTTGAGTTACTTTTTCTAATTTAATTATAATATCACATAGGGTTACGATAGCGAAGTAGCATCTTATACTTCTGAAGCCTAAATCTATTGTCCAGCTCAGAGTATTCACAGCTGTAACTCACTTGTGATACCAGTGTACTTCTCGGGCACTGGAACTTCATACTTTCTGGAGAGAGATTCTACTTCTGCTCTACCACTACTATCATACTAGGAAAACCTTTCGCGTCTTAGGTGCTGAGATGTTTAAAATTTTAGAGACGTTACTGTCTTCTGTATACATTAAACCGCGACCTATACGGTGACCAAGAAATGAGATGTCATGAAAACCGACAAAAGCCTTTGAAGGTTTTGCTGTTAAGTTATAATCCCGTAAGGTAGAAAGTAAAGATTTTAAACCCTGAATATGTTCATCCCAAGAGTCACTGAAAAGACAGATGTCATCTATATAAGTAATGACATCGGGACGATGAGACAATATGCGGCGCATCATGCGTACAAAGGTAGCTGGCGCATTCATTAGACCGAATGGCATAAAATTCCATTGAAAAAGACCTCGTGGCGTCGAGAAAGCGGTGAATGGCTTTGCTTTAGGGGGTAATGGCACTTGCCAATAACCCTTTGAAAGGTTAAATTTCGAAAAGAATGTGGCATGAGATAATTTCTCTAATAAGTTGTCTAAAAGAGGTAATGGTTCCGCATCGAATTTTGTAACTTTGTTTAATTTCCTGTAATCTACGCAAAGACGTATATTGTTGTCTTTCTTCCTAATGATTACCATAGAAGAAGAATATGGTGATGAAGATGGTTCAATTATATTTAATTGAAGCATCTCATCCAATTCCTTATCAACCTTATCACGAAAGTGTAAAGGAATAGGATATGGGCGAACTCGAATCGGTGTATCGTCAGTCAGAATAATGTCATGTTGGATGACTGACGTATGACCTGGGATGTCAGTGAGGACATCCTCATACGTGTGTAGAATATTAGAGACTTGCTGACGTTGATCATCAGTAAGAGTAGATGAGATAGTAACATCATTCCATTTCTCAGTGGAATGGAGTGGTACAACTGGTATTGGTAGTTGTACATCATCGAAAGAAGATTCCTCTTCTTGGATGACAGACAAACTAGAATAGTGTTGAATAGGAGGTGTAGGATCGTCAGTTGCTTGGAACACTGATTGTAGATAATCAGGACGTGAGTAATATTCCTTCAACATATTAATGTGGAAGGTTTTATGTTTACCATTAACATCAACGATGTAGTCGACATCGGATATTCTTGAGATGATCCTGAAAGGACCTCTCCAGGTAATTAAAAGACGATTATTATGCGCAGGGAGTAATACAAAAGCTTCATCACCAGGTATGAGCTGGCGAAGACGTCTATACTTGTTTGCAAATAGACGAGCTTTTTCTTTGGCTTGTTCGGATGATGCAGTAGCTAATCTACAAGCATCTATGATTCTCTTTCTCAGAGAGATCACATACTCATAAGAGGATTGAGTTTCCTCTTCAATATTCTCGTCAACCAATAAGTCGTGGATTAACGACATCGGACCGCGTGGTTGCATGCCGAAAACAAGTTGAAATGGAGAAAACCCCGTTGCTTGATTTTGTACTTCGCGATACGCAAAGAGACAAGCGGGTAGGACCCGATCCCAGTCTTGGGGATGGTCTTGAGTTATCTTACCCAACAACTGCTTGAGTGTCCTATTTAGACGCTCAATTAACCCATTTGACATCGGATGATAAATAGAACTTAGAGATCTGTCTATACCTAATGTCTTCATAACTTGAGACATGGATTCAGAAATGAACTGAACCCCATGATCCGACAAGATTTTCCGTGGAAAACCAATGCGTGAGAAGATTAACATCAATGCCTCTGCTACACTGGCAGATGAAGTGTTCTTGAGAGGGATGGCTTCAGGCCAGCGAGTGCACATATCAATGCACGTAAGAATATGCGTATGCCCTCTAGCAGATGGTAGCATAGGACCAATAATGTCTATAGCCATTTTATCAAATGGTCTAATCGGGATGTCCGCAGCTTGAATAGGAGCCGCATGAAATGGACCCCGTACTTTAACTTCTTGACATATCAAACAAGACCGACAATAGAGAGTGATGTCCTTATGGACGCCTGGCCAGTAGAATGCCGAAAGCACTCTGGATTTGGTACGCGAAAAACCCATATGGCCCGCACAGTGCGAGTCATGCGCATGTCGTAATATACGAGATCTCATACAGGATGGGACTATAATCTGAGAACATAAGGATGAATCCTTTTCTCGTATTACTCTAACCAAAATCCCATTCTTAAGTATAAAATCATGTCTAGATTTTGCAAGTTTGTTGCTGGTATTCTTTTTGTTCACATACTGAAAAAAATTTTTTTAATGAATCATCATTCTTTTGCAATGTTGCAAACAACTCCCGTGAAATAGGAGCATCATCATCACAAGTGGTATGAACTGTAGGTTCCATAGGTGTATCATGCGACATATTAGTAGCTTGCGCTCTAGTCACTACTGCATTTGCAGTTTGAATATGTCGCTCTTCCCATTCAGCAATTTGCTGTGGTGTACACTCTTTAATACCATGTATGCGACCAAGTATTAAATCACAAATTGGATTCGGAAGGAGACAAGCTTGAATCTTTCCTGAAAAAAATGGTGTATTAAGATCAATAATAGCAGTGGCAAATGTTTCAATTGTGCCACCAAACGTTACACATTTGACAACCCGGCCCGTGGCACAACTTGGGTTGATCAGCGAAGTCCGGACGCCGACTGTGCTGCAACCTGAGTCAAATAGGAGAGAGCATGAAATATTGTTGACAAATCCCTTGTTAAACTTAAGAGAGCCCTGTCCCTGGTGTACTGACGCAGCAGTGGCCGTACAGACTGCAGGTAGACTAGGTAAGGTATGTCCGCAACGCAGCGTCGTGATCGCCCTGGGCTGGAAAAGAGTAGAGCATTCTGAACAATCTTTGACTTGGGTACAATCAAGAGAACAACACATAGCATTATGAGTTTCAGCTCCTTTACCCTGTTCAATGTTAGCCTGTGTATCACTAAAAGCGACATTAGAATGTCTATTCGTATTACTCAACGATCTATCTCGTCGACGCGATCGATTTTGATTTTCGTCATTAAAATTGCCATAATTGTAGTTTCTGCTAGAGTTAAAATTTGGATGAGTCCGATAATTTGTATAATTATCGTTATGATGTTGGTAAAATGGTTTATTTCCAAAAAATTGTTTGTTTTGCGGACCCTGAGATCTTGATCTCCAGTTTTGTTTATTATAATGTCCTTGATTATTTTTAAAATTATTGTTACCAAAATCTCGCGATCTGTGAGCCAGGTTCCAAGAAACATTAAATGGAGCAGATTGTTGAAATTGCTTCCCTTTGTAAAAATTACCATTGTTTAAATTGTCATTATTTCCCTTATTGACATATCTGTCAGCACTAAAAGAACGATTGCGTGAAAAATTGTTTTGTTGTGCTGCAAAAGCAACAGGCAATTCATTCTTAATCTGTGCATTACTTAGATCCGTGTTTGGGTGAGCAGTGCAAAAATTTTTAGCATGCTGTTCTAAATCTTTCATAGATAAAGGTTTCCGTTCGTGTAAAAATGCGAGAAATGTAGGATTTACAGACGAAAGTACCTTATCGCGCATCAGTAAATCGAAGAGACCTTCATACGACTTTTCAATTTTGGATAATTCGATCCATCTTTCTAATGTTAGTCGTATTTGTGACAGAAAATCACTAAAATTTCTGCTAGATTGAGGTAGTAATGTATGGAATCTTGATCGATATTGGTCTTCTGTCATTTGGAATTTTTGCAGAAGTGCCGCTCTAAGAGCATTATAGTCATTTTTCTCACCAATGCTGGTGGTATGATAAACTGCTAATGCGTCCCCTGTAAGTAATCTGGATAAATATGTACAGTATAGAGCTTTATCCACGTTATAAGACACACAAGTGGCCTCAAACCTATCTAGGAAGAATATCACGTCATCAGACGGGGGATTAAATTTTGGTAATTTAAGGTGAATTTCCTTAAAATTATCATGTCTGGATGAAGTTTGGCTTTCAAAAGTTCTCTGAGAATTAGCTTCCTGAGTTAACCTAAGTCTCTCATATTCTGACTCTGCTAATTTCAGTTCATGCTGTCGTTTTCTTTCATTCTCTTCCATCTCAAGCTGAAGTCGTTTTGTGTTTTGTTCAGCTATTAATCTTCTTTCTTGCATTTCTTTTTGTTTAACTTCCATTTCTTTTTCAGCTATTAATCTTTTTTCTTCCATTTCTTTTTGTTTAACTTCCATTTCTTTTTCAGCTATTAATCTTTTTTCTTCCATTTCTTTTTGTTTAACTTCCATTTCTTTTTGTTTATTTTCCATCTCAATTTTAAGTCTTTCTTCAGCCTCCCTTTGCTTCTGTTCTGCCTCTCGCTGAAATCGTTTATCTTCTAATTCAGCGGCTAATCTCATTTTTTTCTCCTCTTCCTCAGCCTCAATTCTTTTTTGATCTGCCTCAAATTTCAAATTTTCCAAACGTAAAGTTTCTAACCTTCTCTGATCAGCTTCTATTTCTTGAGCTTTCTTATATTCTGCAAGTGCAAATGCTTTTGCTTCCTCAGGAGCCATCTGAAGAGCTTTTGCTTGCTTAATGAAATAGTCTAAGGTAGCCATTATTCAATTTTATTATGTAATAATACTACTTAAAATTGTTACTACAACTAGTGGTTTTCGTTCCTGTTCTAGAACGGTAAAATCAATTTATATAATAGGCAATAATATTAATAATTAATAATGTAATTTATAACATGAAATGGTGTGAAAGCAATAACGTGACAGACAATAGCACAATACTGACACGACACGATAATCAAGACAAATGACTACAGTCGTAGAAATCAAATAAAATAAAATGTGGAACTAAAATAGAATGTCGTAAAAAATTACGATGACATCTACGATCAAATAATGCACAAGACAATTGACAACACAGTGTAAAAACATATGCTTTGTAAAAAACTGAACGACAGTCAGGTAAGATGGACAATAATCACATACAAAATACATCATGAAAATAAGGTACAAGTAAAAATAACTACCAAAAACAACAATTAAAACTTGACGAAACAGCTAAAACAGTCAGGTGTCACAGACTACCAGACACAGTGGACCAAAGATCCTTCTATGCTCACGCATAGGAACATTCCACTGCGGGAAGTCTGCAAAATAATGTCCTACAGAACACTTAAGACGGACCTGTGGTGAAACTGGTAATTTCCCGTCCTAAGTCGCCATTCCCAACCTCCCACGAAGAATACACAACATATAACACTTAACACGAAAAATATGAATGTGGACATATCACGGAAGGCACAACTAAGCGTAATAAAGTGTATAACGGAAACACGTTATACTCATCTCGCGTGCAGGTAAAAAATCAATGTGCCTCGTCTCCGTGGATGTACGTCTACAGATAAAATACTTCGTTCTGCTTCTCTAGATTACAGCTCGCACGCAATAATGATGAAGAGATGATCTCCAAGTAATCAGTCACTGTGAAACTTGACGTGGAGGTTGATTGAAGACCTTGACCTTGGTAAACGTAAGTTGAATCTGATTTCTCATCCCACTGGGTTCCAAGTTCGAGATGTTGGTGACTTGAAAGTTAAAATCTTCTTTTCACAGAAAAGTATTGAGTACGTTCTTTGGAAGTTAGATATTTCCAGACCACACTGGCATACCAATTATTGTTGACTCCATTTTATCGTTGAGTTCAGTGAAGAGGTAAATTGAAACGCGAATGGTTAAAACGGAATGAATGTCAACAATGTTCTTCAAACGAAAATTCCAACAAGTATCGTTGAGTTGGGTGAACTGGGCAAGTATTGGCAGCACACAAGTCGGTGATTACTGTACATATATTTTATTGACGTGACACCAACGAAGTGGAACAAGACAATCATAGTTACAGATGCGAAGATCATACGTCAAAATGTTAATATCACTGTTAATAGTTGTTGTAGATTCTCTAACAGTTAAGTTCTCTTATATTCCAGTGACTAAGGATCACTTCCATTACCATATAACAGACATGGTATTAACGTCCGTTGACCTTCTCCCAAGGACGTTTATTAAGGCAAACGGATTCATTCTCACGGAGCAATAATTTATATCATACTTGTAAGCATCCCAGACTTTCTTCATAAAATTCTTAGATAGCATATCCAATCCAAACAAAGGCAGATATAACAATACAACCAGGTTAGTGTTTCATCTTGGCTAACCTCTCGGTATCCATGCCACGACTTTGGCATAGGTAAAACGGCATATTAAACATGTGAAGCATATATATATTCATTAACTTGATTCCACATATGGATTCTCCCTCTACGAAAAGATTCCAAAGGCTATCGACTCCGTGTGTCCTATTCTAGGAATGTCATCTCCGATGAATTCCCGCTAGACCATTAATAGGAGCGGCCTGATACTTTAATTTACATAATTAAACTTGCCATAAGAAATGGGGCGACACTAACTTCATACTTCCACTATTGGCTTCGCCATGAAGACCAATAGATACGAATACAACTGATGGCTTCTTCAAATTTGCCAGGAATCAAAGAATAACACTGCGGACATAAATGTCGTCCGAGCTGCCCCTATCCTGACGTCACAATCTACTCAACTAGGTTACACGTGCGTCCAAAGCAACTCACACAGCATTGTGCACGTCAGTGCGTGAATCAATCGAACGCACAAATAATATAACTATATAAAACTGGTGCGTACATTTGGCAGGACCGAAGACTACCCCCGTAGGTAATAAATGTACGTAACAGCTCATTGACACTACCATTCAGAAAGGAGGTATCCCAGGTACACCAGGATGTCTAGAGCATGCCACAATGATCTGGGAAGCAATCCAAAAGGCAAAGTCTGAAGAACAAACCTCCATGTAATCTGGTTGGATCTAGCGAATGCTTATGGATCCGTTCCACACCAGATGTTGTGGGAGGCCCTAGAAATGTATCATGTTCCACAAGAGATTGCAACAATGCTGAAGCTGTATTTCGCAGGGTTTTCTGTCAGATTTTCAACCAGAGAGTACATAACGAAGTGGATTGGCCTTGAAGTTGGAATTGCGATGGGATGTACCATCTCTCCGATACTATTCGTCATGGCTATGCAGGTAATCCTCAATGCGGCTGAAGGAATGGCTATAGGTCCAAAGCTCGGTGGAATGTGTCACATGCCACCGCTCAAAGCATTCATGGATGACACAACAATTCTGACATCAGATGAACATCAGGCCCGGAGGATGTTAGCACGCCTGGATGAACTAGTCAGCTGGTGCAGAATGAGCTTCAAACCCAAGAAGTCGAGAAGCCTATCAGTCAGGAAAGGGAAGATAGCAGAGGTCATATTCACGGTTTCCAGCCAAAGAATCCCTACAGTCATTGAGGAACCTGTTAAAAGTCTTGGCAGGGTGTACGATGCCTCTTTAAAAGACTCGAAGGCAGTGCAACAGACAATAGAAATGGCAGACAGAGGACTACAGATCATAGACCAAAGCAGACTCCTGGGAAAGTTCAAACTGTGGTGCCTCCAGTTCATGTTGATACCGAAGTTGCTGTGGCCACTGCTTATATATGAAGTAAGCACAAGTACAGTGGAAGCTATAGAGCAGAAGGTCAACAGGTTCATGAGAAAATGGCTAGGGGTACCACCAGGTCTGTCAGATGTAGCACTGTACTGCAAAAAGTCAAAACTTCTGCTTCCCTTCAAGTCAGTTGTTGAAGAGTACAAAGTTGGAAAAGCAAGGCTTGCAATGATGCTACGCGAGTCAGCTGATGACGTGGTTAAGTCCATTCAGCCCACACTGAAAACGGGAAGGAAGTGGAGAGTGGAAGAAGCTGTTGATGCTGCTGAAGAGTCACTCAAACTGAGAGAGGTAATCGGATACACACAAACGAATAGACGGGGATTTGGGCATGGTGACATCTGCTGGTGGTCCAAGGCATCAAGCAGGGAACGCAGAGACATGGTAGTTCAGGAGATACGAGGAGCTGAGAATGATAAGAGGGTGCTAAAAGCAGTGCAGCAGGTCCAACAAGGCCAATGGACTACATGGGAAGGAGCCCTGCAGAGATCCTTGACATGGAATGATATATGGCATATGGCACCTCTTAGGCTCAGCTTCGTGGTTAGATCAATGTATGACCTGCTGCCGTCGGCCACCAACCTTGTGAAATGGGGAAAGTCGGATGATGAGCAGTGCCCCCTGTGCCAGGGGAGGCAGACACTTGAACACGTGCTCTCAGCGTGTAAGGTGGCATTAGGGCAAGGACGATACACTTGGCGCCATAACAAAGTGCTAAATGAGCTTGCTGCATCAATAGATCAGGCAAGAATGAAAGCGAATAGCAAAGTCCGGCCAGACACCACAAACACATACTTTCTGAGGGCAGGAAAGTCAGCACACCCCAAACCGAGTAAACCTGGTAGCAGTTTACCATCTCTTCTCGACTGTGCAAACGACTGGGAGATGGCGGTAGACCTACCTGGACGGGGGGCATATCCAGAGAGTATCAGAAAATCGCGGAGATGGCCGGATATAGTGCTTCATTCTTCAGCAACGCTTCAGGTCATACTGATTGAACTGACCGTGCCATTTGAATCCAGATTAGACGAGCAACATTCATTCAAAGCGGCCAAGTATAGCGATCTAGCCGCGGATCTGAGACACGATGGATTCAGTGCAAGGGTCATGGCGGTTGAAGTGGGCGCAAGAGGGCTTGTGGCTGCATCAGTGTATGATTTATTGAAACTGTTGGGGTTGAAGGGACAGTCTAGAACAAGAGCACTGAAGAGGCTTAGCGAAACTGCCGAAAAGGCATCAGGCTGGCTGTGGAACAACCGCAGTGGGCAATGGAGATCGTGACGGTAAACGCTGCGGTACAGAAAACACCAAAATGTTTCTAAGTCCACAGCGCTGAGTTTATATGGTGTACTAGTGAGGGGGCTGCGACTCTGGGGCAACAGGCGATGTATACTATAGGGAGTGTGTCAGGTACAGAATTTCAGTGGCGTGCGGCGTGCAGTGGCTAAGGTTCGTCGGCTGCGCGCTCGTGTCTCAGTGTGTGTCCTTAGTTGTGAAGGGCGACGGAACGAACGGAATAATTTGTCTTTTCTTTGTTACTTTCACAGTTGCCCCCACGGCTGGCGTTGTGGATTAAAAGTTGCTACCGTAAGTGAAATGGGTTCATTTTCGATACAAGACAACAGGAAGCTGAGACGCTTGGGAGTCATGACCCAAGTGGGCCCGCCCCCCTTAGAGTGTAAAGGAGTAATCGGGCCGAAACACTTGTCAGATGGGGGGACTTCTTCTGATGATCAGATTGCTTCCTGTTGTATCGCTCTGTAAAGAGTTTCCTATCATAACTGACAGAAGAAAGATGTACATATTGCATTTTTGATTATTATTCTCTTCGATGTTTATCAATTAATTCTGAGTTAAGTGTTGACTAGCCTAATATTATTCAATTTTATTTCCCACGTACATGTCGATTACGCCTGTCAATTTTGTATCATGACCGTGATGTGAGGTGAATGTCTGACCTCGCTTAGCGAGGCTGTCCGTGTGTGTGTTACGCCGACCGCCCCCGCCTGTTCGCTAGCCAAGCGCGAGAGAGAAATTTGTCCAAGGCGGGTGGGGACACGGCGCATGTTTATTGAAGTGTATTTGTATGCGTTTTAGTGGAAGAGAGAAGAGAGGGTGGATGTTTATATGTCTGTTAGCGTCGATTGTTCTGGTCAAACAAAACCATGTAAATGTTTTTGAATGTTTTTATTTTCCCAAACCCTGATCATAAAAACAGAGAGCGGTCTGTGTTGCTATCTACGGGCTCAACCAGAGTCTACGGAGATTTATTAGGCACAACGTTTCCACACATCGGTGCACGGCCTCTAGCATTTTACTAGGCCTCATTTTTCTTTATTGCCGGATTAACTGCCAAATTGCTACCGCTGGCGGCTATTTCGTGGATTACATTACGGCCGCGCAGCGCAAACAGCATCGTCCACGAGCTGTTATAATTTGCCATTCATACATACAGGCAATATTGGTGTAACCCATTGATCGCCCGGTGTTGGAGATAATACAACCTCATAACCCAGAAAGAACCAGCTAGTGCCAGCCTCTGAAAGTTCTCACGTGAACTTACCACTAGATCAGCGCATTCGGATAATATTCGTGTGCTGGAATTAAGCTTCTTTCCAGTTCGCCACCTTTTGTTCACTCGGAATTACTGCAGTAGTCACACTGTAAGAGGTACATGTTATTATTTCCCCGCGGAGCTTACCTCCTGGCAAAAGTGGATTACTAAGTCCAGCCCGACAGTGTTGACCCACATAAGTTTCTTCTCAGTTTTAGATTTATCACCCACTAAGGCAAACACGGTCGTCTGATTTCGTTGGACTGGGGACCCCTTTCCAGGTGACAGCAAGACTGTATCAGAACTGTAGTTTTTAAGGGCGGGAGTGGTTCGAGGGAACTTAGGTGTGTCCGTGTGAGCATAGGAAGGAAGTAGAGTGAGGTGGCCACAGTGTTTTTTCCTCTTGGGGATATTTTTATTTTTGGAGGTTCATTTTTCTTTGCCTGTATCCTTCCGACATTGTTTATTTTCAGAGAAGGTACATGGGGTTTACCGTGTTTTGTTTTGTTTGCATTTTGCCACGTTGGATGCGGTGCAGTTGTTTTATGGTTAATAAAAACCCAGACAACTTATTCTTGTGCTGGTGAGAAAGCCTTCCCTTACATGTCATGTTGGTGTAGTAACTGAAGTGTCCCTTACTGGGTATTATAGTAAAGTCTTTTACAAACATTGGAGGGCGGTGCAAGATTGTCTTATTAAAAGTTAGTCACCAGGTAGGCTGAAGGAGCAGCACCACTACCCTCCAGAGGCATATCTTCTCCCAACTTTACACCGTGAATCTATTTTCTATCGATTGACACTTTCCCTTTAATAGTTTGTCTGATCTCAGATAGAATCTATTGTCCTAATCTACCTGTGACAACGTAAAACTTTAATTTTTTATTGGTGCAGCAATAGTCTTGCTGCGAAAACTTGATCCGCCTAAATTGTGTAATGGAAACAGATTATGTGTTAAGAACCTTATGTCAACCGTGATCGAAGCAACAATATTAACTGAATCGATCGATTGAAGCATTCCTCTGATCCCCAATGAAATGCCTTTTTTAAGGGAATGATTTTAAGGGACTGCAATATCCTGCACGTCTTGCATTTGCAATGATAATAAACAAGGCCCAAGGACACTCACTTAAGGTAGCAGGTAATAACTTAGAAAATCCTTGCTTTTCACACGGACAGCTATGTTGCTTGGTCCAGAGAGGACACACCAAGAAATGTATTCACGTTTGCACCAGATGACAACATCAAAAACATTGTTTATTAAAATGCACTGAAACAATGTTGCAATAATAAATGTAGAAAATAACGAAAAGTAAATATGACACAATGTAATCAATTATAATAATCGTAACGTTTGTGAATTAAAAGAACAAAGAGATAAATTTATCAAGAAATCATAGTTTGATATTTACAGTTTCAGAAGTTTGATAAGCCATTACTATATAACCCTGGCAAAGCCGTATACTTACAGCTAGTTATTTATACATCAGCACTGTTGTGTTACAAGAAAATTCAGACTGATATAAATAAGTTCTTGATCAGATAAAAACTACCAAAATTGTACAACATATCTTTAATGTGGTACTGGCGGTAAGAACCAGATACGTACCAGTGGAACATGGCGTAAGGGCAAGAATGTGTCGCTCGATATGACACATATTGGGGAAACCAGCTGGTAGACTTTTTTTTTTTTAATCCCCAAAGTCAAAGAAGCAGGGGTAATTTTACAGGCACGTTGAGAAAATACCCGAAGACAGACATGATAACAATGACGATGATAAGGAAGGAACTAGAACAGCCGGCGCCGGACGATAAGACTTGGAGTGAACTAATTGAAACAGGTATTTTACAAGGAGCTTAAAGAATAAGATGAAGAAAGATGAAAGATCATATAAATATCACATTCATACCGTCACATCTGGATTGATCTTGAGGGCTCACGACATATCCTCGTTTGCACTGACATTCAAAGCCTGTTTCCGTATTGACGCAGACGTGTGCACACGGGGGTACGATTGTATCGCTGCATCGTGCGGGTTCAGGACCTATTGTTAAATAATAATTATAGCTTTGACTGTTTGGGGTGAAAGTGCAAGACTGCAGAATTATAAATTAAGCCGTGAAAGGTCTGGTTCAAAAGCTGTAACTGCTAAAATGCTAAATTTTATCCTTAGAGTTTAGGCAAAGTTAGCAATGTAGCAAAATGACAAATTTAGTTATAATTAAAAGTTATATATAATTATATATTGAAAGTTATAATTTTCGTTCATAACGAGTTACATAAAGCTCCCTGGACGTTCATAACGAGTTACGTGTAGCTCCGTGGACGTTCACAACGAGTTACGTGTAGGTCCCGTGGGGTCAGTGAAGACACAAATAAAGAATATGTCTACTCCACCCCCAAGCATGTCGTAAAAGACGACCTTTTTCAGGTTGTGCAGCGGCTGGCAGTTCCGTCGTGTAAAACAAATTGTCACAGGAAACACCACTACACGAGCATGAGACTGCTTGGTGCAGACTTTCTGCAGGGGGATCAGCTGTAATGGTGGCTCTGTGCTCCGCAAGGAGCGCAAACGAATATGCTGCTGACAAAGTTACTGCAAAACAATAAAAGTTGCATTACGGAATGGGCTGAGTTAGCAATCTTGTAAAATGATAAGTACAGTTAGCGTAATTCAAGTTGATAAAGAGTTGTTGTAAAATGATAAGTACAGTTAGCGTAATTCAAGTTGATAAAGGGTTGCTGTAAAATGATAAGTACAGTTAGCGTAATTCAAGTTGATAAAGAGTTGCTGTAAAATGATAAGTACAGTTAGCGTAATTCAGGTTGATAAAGAGTTGCTGTAAAATTATAAGTACAGTTAGCGTAATTCAAGTTGATAAAGAGTTGCTGTAAAATGTTTAATGCAGCATTAAGATATAGGTTGAAATAGCGAGGTTGTAAAATGCCTCAATGTAGCATTAAGATATACATGTAGGCTGAAATAGTGATGTTGTAAAATGAATATTAAAGTAGCCATAATTAAGAATGATAAGTCATTACCAGTAAGAAAGAGTGTTCTTTAGAGTTTATAAAACCAATCGTGACATATGGAAGTAAATCATGGACTATTTTCAAACAAGTAAGAAAAGCACTAGAGGCCACAGAGATGTGGTTTTTACAGAAGAATGTTAAAAATACCATGGACAGCTAAAAATAGTAATGGGGATGTCCGGAAAGAGTTCAGTGCGCAAATGAAGCATATTCCTCACGTTAGAAAGGAAGATATTCAAACAACGTTGGTTTTTTTTTTTTTTTTTTTTTAAATTGAGAATTAAAATGAAATTAAAATGACTGCATACCTTGGTAGCAATAAAGAAGCTGTTGTAAGGACAGAGAAGGGTATCAAAATAAGAATACAAAAGGTTAGAGGAGCTTTCATTGCATATGTAGATCGAAAGAAATTAAGTCCAACACAAAAATCAGAATCTTCAATTCAAATGTCATGTCAGTCTTATTGTATGGCTCTGAAGCATGGAGAACATTAAAAACAGCAACCAAAAAGCTACAGACTTTTATAAACGGGTGCTTGCGTAGAATAGAAAGATTGAAATGGTATGACAAAGTCACAAATATGGAATTGATGACAAGAGCCAGACAAGTGCCAGTGGAACAAGAGTTGTGAAGAAGACGTTGGCGATGGTTAGGACACACATTGAGGAAACCTGTTGATAGCATTACAAGGCATTCCTTGTTCTGGAATCCACAGGGAAAGAGAGGCAGAGGTAGACCAAGAAGCACATGGAGAAGAGAACTGGATATAGACATGAAGGGAGATGAAGAAAACATGGAGAAGACCTTGAGCGGATGGCACAGGACAGGAAGAATAGGCTTAAGTTTGTTGAAGGCCTATGCTCCCCGGGGAACTAAAAGGTAATGATGATGAAAACTTCCTACCTGGTTCTGGTTCACTGGGAACTGAAACAGAAAGAGCAACAACAAAAATAAATAAATTAGTCTCCTAGAAGATGAACTTCTGTGTTGTATTAATTTGTTGTTACTTACTGTTCTTCTGTTGCCAGTTCTTGTGTATAAATGTGTATATGTGTGTGGTAGTGTACGAGGAGATACATTTCTACTTCTTCAAGTACCATACCTGGTGGCATAGGCGATAATGGCTGTCCACAACTTCCTGCCTTCAGTACTATTTATCAATTCTGATGTTGACGTATGTCTTTGCCATGATGTCACACTATCCAATATCTTCTAGCTTTGTCCACCGCTATCTCTTTATCCTTTAATTTCTTCTATTGTTACGATTATATGCCAGCTCTTGTCTTCTCATAACGTGCCCAAATATAGTGGACTGCTTCTTTTTAACAGGATGAAATAAGTTTCTTTTGTGCACTGGATTCTTTCAGGACATCCTCATTATTATTTTTAGCTGTTATTTTTTCTGAACATTCTTGTGTAAAGCCATATTTGTGTGGCCTCTAGTGTTTTTCACGCTTCTTTACTAATTTACTTAATTTGAAAAAGATACTATTTAAGATTATGTGGCCTAATGGATATGAACGCGGTTTCATAATTCAGATATACCAGGTTCGAAACCTGCTGCAGGCGATTTGGTAGCAGATCGCTTTGTGTGGATTTTTAACAATGGTATAAGCGCCGTACCGTTCAGAAAGTAATGGCAAACTACTGAACGTAAAAATTGCCTAGAAAAATCACAAACAGCCAATAAAAGCTGGTGTTGATTGCCACGTCCTGTAAAGGATAAGCAACTAACTAACTATTTAAGATAAAATACACTTACAAATAATACCAACTACATATATATATATATATAAGTTTTAAAACTGTTTCAAAAATGTAGAACGAACACACTTCAATAGTAGCAGATTCTCAGTATTGGAGGGCACATTACCTAAGTTATCTCTGGGCCATACCTTTAAGGAAAAAAGTAATAGAAAAAAAGTAAAAAGAAAAGAACTATGATGTAAGCTTTGATAGAAAACATTACAACACTTTCTTTTTATACCTACCTCATCCCTGTCATTTATGTTTCCATCTCTTACTTACTTATTCGTTCTTCTTCTACTGTGAGGTGTAGAGGTTTGTAAGAGAGAGCGCCATACTATTCTATCGGCTGTCTTCCTCCTGGCTTGGTTCCATTTTAGTCCTCGGTTCTTCAAAGATTGTCAAATGTTGTCCTCCCAGCGGACTCTGGGTCGTCCTGGGGGTCTGGATCCCTGGCTCTTAGTTTCCCATGCTTGTCGTGGTAGCCGATCTTCTCTCATCTCTCTTCGGCGTATTTTTTTGGGGGGTCTCCCACTCCCTCTCGTACCCTTGTGATTCCAGAACAAGGACTGCCTTGTAATACTATTAACAGGTAACCTCAATGTGTGTCCAATTCATCACCAGCTTTTTCTTGTCATCTCTTGTTCCACGAGCACTTGTCTGGTTCATGTCATCAGTTCCACATTGGTGATCTTGTCATCAGTTCTACATTAGTAATCTTGTCATCAGTTCTACATTGGTGATCTTGTCATAAGTTCCACATTGGTGATCTTGTCATAAGTTCCACATTGGTGATCTTGTCATAAGTTCCACATTGGTGATCGTGTCATAAGTTCCACATTGGTGATCTTGTCATCAGCTCCACATTGGTGATCTTGCCATCAGTTCCACATTGGTGATCTTGTCATCAGTTCTACATTAGTAATCTTGTCATCAGTTCCACATTGGTGATCTTGTCATCAGTTCTATATTAGTAATCTTGTCATCAGTTCCACATTGGTGATCTTGTCATTAGTTCCACATTAGTAATTTTGTCATCAGTCCCACATTGGTGATCTTGTCATCAGTTCTACATTAATGATCTTGTCATTGGTTCCACATTGGTAATCTTGTCATGTTCCACATTGGTGATCTTGTCATCAGTTCCACATTGGTGATCTTGTCATAAGTTCTATATTAGTAATCTTGTCATCAGTTCCACATTGGTGATATTGTCATTAGTTCTACATTAGTAATCTTGTCATCAGTTCCACATTGGTGATCTTGTTATCATTTCCACAATGGTGATCATGTTATCAGTTCAACATTGATGATGTTGTCATCAGTTTAACTTTCGTGATCGTTTCATCATTTGCACATTGATCATCTTGCCATCTGTTCTTCTTTGATGATCTTGTCATCAGTTCCACATTGGTGATCTTGTCATCAGTTCAACCTTGGTGATCTTGTTATCAGTTTTACATTGATGATCTTGTCATCATTTCAAACTTGGTGATCTTGCCATCAGTTCTAAATTGATAATCTTGTCATCAGTTCAACCTTGGTGATCTTGTCGTCAGTTCTACATTGATGATTTTGTCATCAGTTCAACCTTGGTGATCTTGTCATCAGTTCTACATTGATGATTTTGTCATCATTTCAAATTTGGTGATCTTGCCATCAGTTCCACATTGATAATATAGTCTTCATTTCTACACTAGTGATCTAGTCATAATTTTAACATTGATGATCTTGTCATCAGCTTCACCGTGGTGACCTTGTCATCAATTCTCTTTTTCGTGTCATCAACATGTTATCTTTCAGCTTCCTAACAAGCACGGGCCTTAAACAAATACCTTCAAAGTTTTCTTCTCCCGTACCATCAGCTCAAGATATTTCCAAATCTTCATCTCCCGTGCCATCAGCTCAAGATATTTACCTGTCTTCATCTCCCGTACCATCAGCTCAAGATATTTCCAAGTTTTCATCTCCCGTACCATCAGCTCAAGATATTTACCTGTCTTCTACATCCCTCTCATGCATATCACCAGCTCTGTTCTCCATGTTCTGTTTGCTCTAACTCTGCTTCTTATATTCTAGGGGATCCAGACCAGGACTGTCTTTGTCATGTTGTCAGCTGGTTGTCTTCGTGTTCGACTGACGGGTTGAGCATGTTGTTGTTGAAATCCTTTTGGCTTACAGTGTCTACATGGTGGGGTAAGTGGTGCTACGCCCAACCCTCCTCAGTCGCCTTTTGCAACATGTCTGGCAGATTACACTGTAAATGCTCTTTACTGCCATTTCGAATCCCGGTAATATAATTAGCGTAAAAAGTATTAAAAACACGATCACTTCATTTTTCTTATGTAAGTTCAGATTTAAATGTGCTTTCCTAATTTTACGGAAGTAAATCCAGATGTAAATGTACTTTTCTATTTGTGCTTTCAATATAAGTCCGGATCTAGATGGGCTTCCCTAATTTTTCCTTTCTGGAAAGTCTCTGCAGCTGCCAATTTTATTCTTCATATTTTTTTTTTTTTTCGTACGCCCGCTAACACTCGAGGCGAAATCTCAGGTTATTATTTTATGTCTAACCTGACATTGATTTTTACGTGAGTATCCCTTTATTTCTTGTACAGAGACAGGTGTCCCTCGCCATTCAGGCAAATACTCGCCGATTTCGGAGGTACCCATTGCAGCTGCGTCGGCTCAGGAGCCGCCAGTCCCTGGTCGACGACACTTCTTCAAATGTCCTCGCCAGGTCTCGAGTTAATCCAGTACAAATCCCGGTCGACGAAAAATCCTCAAATGCCGTCGCACGGGTTTGATCCTGTATCACCCGGTCGCCAGAGCGGTGTTGTAACCACTACGCTAGCGCGGCTCCCGATTATTCTTCATATTATTATGTGGTTTCCAACAAGAAACCTGTTGATAGCATTACAAGGCAGTCCTTGTTCTGGAATCCCCATGGTAAGAGAGGTAGAGAGAGGCCAAAGAACACATGGAGAACTGGATACATACATGGAGAACTGGATACAGACATGGAGAACAAGATACAGACACGGAGAACTGGATACAGACATGGAGAACTGAATACAGACATGTAGAACTGGATACAGACATGGAGAACTGGATACAGACATGGCGAACTGGATATAGACATGGAGAACTGAATACAGACATGGAGAGCTGGATACAGACATGGAGAACTGGATACAGACATGGAGAACTGAATACAGACATGTAGAACTGGATACAGACATGGAGAACTAGATACATACATGGCGAACTGGATATAGACATGGAGAACTGAATACAGACATGGAGAACTGGATACATACATGGAGAACTGGATACAGACATGGCGAACTGGATACAGACATGGAGAACTAGATACATACATGGCGAACTGAATACAGACATGGAGAACTGGATACAGACATGGCGAACTGAATACAGACATGGAGAACTGGATACAGACATGAAGAACTGGATACAGACATGAAGAACTGGATACAGACACGGAGAACTGGCTACAGACATGGAGAACTGGCTACAGACATGAAGAACTGAATATAGACATGAAGAACTGGATACATGCATGGAGAACTGGATACAGAAATGGAGAACTGGATATAGACACAAAGAACTGGAAACAGACATGAAGAACTGGATACAGACATGAAGAACTGGATATTGACATGGAGAACTGGATACAGACATGGAGAACTGGATAAAGACATGGAGAACTGGATACAGACACGGAGAACTGGATACAGACACGAAGAACTGGATAAAGACACGAAAAACTGGATACAGACACGAAGAACTAGATACAGACACGGAGAACTGGATACAGACATAGAGAACTGGATACAGACATGAAGAACTGGATACAGACATGAAGAACTGAATACATACATGAAGATCTGAATACAGACATGGAGAACTGGATACAGACATGGAGAACTGGATACAGACATGGAGAACTGGACACGGACATGAAGAACTGGATACAGACACGGAGAACTGGATACAGACATGGAGAACTGGATTCAGACACGAAGAACTGGATAAAGACATGAAGAACTGGATACAGACACGAAGAACTGGATACAGACATGGAGAACTGGATACAGACATGGAGAACTGGATACAGACATGGAGAACTGGATACAGACATGAAGAACTGGATACAGACATGAAGAAGATATGACAAGACCTTCAGCTGATGGCACGGCACAGGAAGACTTGGCAAAAGTTTGTTCAAGGCCTAAGCTCTTGGGGAGCTATATGAAGGATGAATGAACCACATGAACCACATGAACCACATGAAACACTAGAACCACATGAACCACATGAAACACATGAACCACATGAAACACCACGGTGTTTTACTTCTCAATCTTCAATTCAGCCAATCGGATCATTTTGTTCGATCTCCTATTTCTTTAGTTTCTTTTACAGATTCAGCCTGGGTCTTTCTTATTTCAGAATCTGCCTTCGTCTTGGCTTACCGAAACTCTCTCTCTCTCTCTCTCTCTCTCTCTCTCTCTCTCTCTCTCTCTCTCTCTCTCTCTCTCTCTCTCTCTCTCGCGGAATCAATACAAATTGAACATATAACAGAACACAAAGTTCTAGGAATCACGATTGACCAGCACTTAACGTGGAACTCCCATGTACGGAATTTAACCAAACACTTAGCTCAAAAGACGTACCAGCTAGCCAAAATAAAACACTTCTTAGACGCAGACACTAGACTATTGTTCTACACCTCACATATACAGACACATCTAGATTACTGCTCTACACTATGGGATGGTTGCCCTGCTTCCACCTCAAGGAGACTCACTCCCTGCATAAGAGAGCAATACGTCTGATCACCGATAATCGCATGATATCACACACAAGGACAGGAAAAGAACCCACAATATTGTCCCTGAAAAAAACGTCTTCTCTACAACAAAGCCAAGCTGACTCACGCAATTCTATCAAACAATGCTCCGCCGTACCTACGATCATTGTTTCAAACCAGTAGAAGAGATGGACTACAATTGCATCAGTTACGTCTGCCCAAACCTAGGATCGACCTGTTCAAACAGAGTCTAGCCTACTCTGGAGCCTACTTATGGAACAGCCTTCCACACCACCTAAAAAGCCTACCTACACAATATTCATTTAACAAAGCACTTTTCAAACACTTCCTAAACACTGATTATCTACCCCCATAGAAACATCATTTGCCTGTCAACATCTCATCCATAGGTCAACATTTCTTTTCCTCTTCCGCTCGTTTTTAATGGGAATAATTTGTTTTATATCCATGTAATACTATTATATAATGTAATGTATGTGAGAATGTACCCGCATACCACTGTACTTTAGAGATGTGAATGTTTCCGTTTGCTTAAATGGGTGATGTACATGCAGATATAATTTTTTTTTTTTTTTTTTTTTTTAACTGCTGAAAGACTTTTTCTGCTACAGAAGTGCGCAAGAAAGTGTTATTATTATTATTTCAATTTCCGCCAAGAATGTATGGATGTAAGCGAGAATGTGTTTTTGTAATTTTTGTATTGAGGATTGATGACACATTCAAAAATACTACATTAGACGTTTTGACCGCATAAGTGAGTGTCGGTATACATAACTTATTTATTTATTGTTTTGTTTATATTATTTTATTTTTTATTATTATTATTTTTCTTCAGTCACTATCTTGTTTATTTTTTTTAAAAAAAACCTAGGCTACTCATTTTTTTTTTTTAAATTATGATTGTATACTGTAATGAATGCTGTTATGTTAACTTTATAATGTTGCATGCCTTTAAATTAATGCTTAAAGTAATACGTGGGAATAAAAGGATATAGTATGGAAGATTAATGAGAGTGAAAGGGCAGAATGTTAGACGGGCCTGCGTGCCCAATTCTCAACCCTTCGAAAATAAAGTTCGTTCGTTCTCTCTCTCTCTCTCTCTCTCTCTCTCTCTCTCTCTCTCTCTCTCTCTCTCTCTCTCTCTCTCTGTCTTCCTTTCTCTCTCACTCTCTTCAGACCTTTCATTTCTGTTCACATCTTGATTTTCATTAAGTTCTGACTAAGCCCGGACCTTAAAATCATCTCCTGTTTCACCCAATACTTTTTCAGTCCTGAAAATCTTCCTTCTTTGGAAACTTGATCAGATATCCTTCCTTCTTTGGCAACTTGATCAGATATCCTTCCTTCTTTGGCAACTTGATCAGATATCCTTCTTTCTTTGGCAACTTGATCAGATATCCTTCCTTCTTTGGCAACTTGATCAGATATCCTTCCTTCTTTGGCAACTTGATCAGATATCCTTCCTTCTTTGGCAACTTGATCAGATATCCTTCCTTCCATTCTGTTGGTGTTTTTAGTACTTGTTTCCCCAATACATGTCACACGATGCGGCTATGGAGAGTTGAGCGAGGTAAAGATTGCAAAAACTTTAAGTTTAAGAAACTAAACAAGAAAACACAAATTTGTTATGCAGTGCTAGGCGCTTTTTCCAGCTAACTGGAAATATTTTTAACACTTGACATATAGATTAAATTCAACAGAACTAGGTAAGAATAACTATTATGCTAGTGTCCTAATACGTCACCGAGTTTACCTTCACATAACCGTTTAGCTAGTCTCTCTTTCACAAAGTTAAGGAGCTGAAAATTGGCCGCCTGGAAAACATTTCTGGAGTCGCCAGAGATACCAAGAAGTTCCCTATCATCAGATTTGCCAAGTCCAACCGCGATAATCCTGACTTTTTCGTTGCGCAAGATCTTGGCTAAAGATAACGCTAGAACAAATATAAAAGGGAAACAATTAATAATTTTATTGGAGTCAGTTTTAACAAACTAGAAACAATGGGCGTTTTAGGATAGGCTTTCGTTAGCAACAGTCACAAAGGAAAACAGAGACGAGAATTGCAGAAAAACTAATAAAGGACGACATATGACATAACACACAGATGGAGAAAAAAGTTTTACAATAACAATAGCGCAAAGAAAAATTAAATAAAGAAAACCCAGAGATTTCAACACGAAGGAAAACGCCAAAAAGAGCTTTTTTTTTAAAAAATTAGCAGATACGTGTAGCCTAATATTGAAGAAATACCCAGCAAGGAATGAACGTCAGTAATGAAATGCAATGAAAAATTATCTAACACGTACAATAAGATTTACCTTTCTGGTTTGTTTACGGTGACAACCAAGAAATGTTCCAATAAATGGAACTGGCTTTGGAAGAAAATGTTTTAACCGAGCAAAATGTCCATTGTAAGCTCGGCAGCCTGCCACAAACGTCAGACAAATCTAAAATGTAATATAATCTCAGACCTAAGAGTCTTTTATATTTGGACATGCGCCCTAATATAACCGACTAGGTTGAACGGGACGCGCCTCGCCAAAACGAGGCAAAACCTTATTTAAAAAAGAATGGTTGCGTCCTGTGATTTCGAAAGACAGAACTAACAACTATTATATTCTTGACATAGGCATCAATTATACTAAGCTACTCTTTTGAATGTTCTCTGATTAAGCTCTTTATCTATATTGCTTTAAGTTGTTTTCTATTTGATCTTAAAGAATATTGAAAAGGGTGAAAGTTATGTTCTCTGTACATTTCACTGCCTAGGTTTGTAGGAAATGGTATGGACATGTGTCGCACAGCTGTACAGTATTATGAAGAGTGGCATGAAAGAAGCGTGTATTCACTGATCTCTGCCTCCACGTAAGCCACAGACATTTATTAAGTTGATATAGACGTGCAAATTTGGTGTCAGTCCATTTCACGCAAATTATAAATAAAACTCTGAAACATTACTGTCTGGGACACACTACAACATTTCTAGTAATTGTGAATAACACTATGTGGTAAATAACAAACAAATTCAGAATACAACTATATTAGATCTCTAACTGTAACCCCCAACTAGGTTGAACAGGGCAGACAAATTGCCGAGATGGTGGATGGGCGGAGGCAAATGAAGTTCATATAATGCTATTCTGTTCCCCTTAAATTTATTAAGATAAAAAACTGACTAAAAACAGAATGTGTAAAAGTAATATTTGTTATTGTCTCCAGTGTTCATTTTGAAGATGAATAGAACATATTGGAGAAATAACAAACACATATAGCCAGACATATTGGAGAAATAACAAACACATATAGCCAGACATATAGGAGAAATAACAAACACATATAGCCAGACATATTGGAGAAATAACAAACACATATAGCCAGACATATTGGAGAAATAACAAACACATCATATAGCCAGACATATTGGAGAAATAACAAACACATATAGCCACCAGACATATTGGAGAAATAACAAACACATCATATAGCCAAACATATTGGAGAAATAACAAACACATACAGCCAGACATATTGGAGAAATAACAAACACATATAGCCAGACATATTGGAGAAATAACAAACACATATAGCCAGACATATTGGAGAAATAACAAACACATATAGCCAGACATATTGAGAAATAACAAACACATATAGCCAGACATATTGGAAAAATAACAAACACATATAGCCAGACATATTGGAGAAATAACAAAAACATATAGCCAGACATATTGGAGAAATAACAAACACATATAGCCAGACATATTGGAAAATAACAAAAACATATAGCCAGACATATTGGAGAAGTAACAAACACATATAGCCAGACATATTGGAGAAATAACAAAAACATATAGCCAGACATATTGGAGAAATAACAAACACATATAGCCAGACATATTGGAGAAATAACAAACACATATAGCCAGACATATTTTAGAAATAACAAACACATATAGCCAGACATATTGTGTACTAGAACCTATATGGAAGACTAGAGCTTGGACGCAAAGGAGAACTTGAAAGCGAATGGTAACAAAATAGAAAGCCAAAGTGGTCAAGAGTCGAGCCTGACAACAAGGGTTCAGTATGCTAACTGTGATAGGCAACAACTACATCCTTATTTTCTAAAGTAACTGATGGCGATGATGATGACGATGATGATAATAATGATGATTAATTATTTACCTCGTTCTGCATCCATGGATGGTCCATTAAGGAAAGTTACAATGATTTTTGCAGAGCCCGCTCTCGCTCCATGGGCTGAGCTGAGCAAGCCTTCAGCTTTAACAAAGTCTAGGGCATCGTCTGTTTCTCTGCCTCCTTGGAGGTACGGTGCGCTAATCAAAGCCTATCAAGTCAATTTGAACATACTTTAATGTTTTTTTAATTTTTTTTAAAGTTTATTTTAAAAGGTATTACTTTTCGAGTATCTTAACATCTTCATTTAAAAATAAACACAGAAGGTAATCATTACCACTCTCGTAACAATACCTTAGTATCGGAGCTAAATATGAAATCAATCAAAATAGGCGCCTGAGCAAGGTAAGGCAATATACAGGTCGTGATATAATCAGAAAAAAAACTATATAAAATGTTTTTGCATTAAAATCCCGTATGAATGCATTCATCAATTTTCCTTTTTGCTTCCTATGGAGAATGAAGTTATGCAACAGCTTTCCGGCCCTATTTGCAGGAAGCCTGCATGACAGTATGCGTGTGATCTTGTAGCTGTTGTTTCTGTAGCAAGTTCGTTAACACGATGAAGCTGCCACCCCATTCTGTCGCCTCTTACGAATGGTCTGGTCATCTCGTCCGACAGACAATTGGCCATTCATCACCATGCACTATAGTGCCAGAATACCAGAAAGTATGGGACAAAGTTGGTCTAGAAAAGTTGGTCTAGAAAAGTTGGTCTAGAAAAGTTGGGCTGAGGGAGTGGTTGAAATTTGTATGAAGGGAGGTCAAGCGAAATGTCAAGCAAAAAAAAAAAAAAAGATTTTCTAACAGGCAGCGTATATTAGAAGTTATTATATTGTTACCTCCTCATTATGTTTTCTATTGCTAGCAGTGTCACTATTCGTCTGCTTCTTCTTTTTCAATTTCTTCTTCGTACACTTTCAAACGTCAACACCTCAGGATTGGTACGAGAGAAGGTCAAAAAGTAATGCCTCCTATTTTTTATGTATGTAAATACTGCATCGGTGTGCAATTTGTAAATTTAGCAGGATTCCTCAAACACTCTTCTGCTCTGTATAGCATTACCAACCTGTTTCAGTAACAGGTGGCACCATTGTAATACCGTAGTTTAAAAATGGCTGCCAAAGACGTTCGGTTAAAACAACGTTATGTCATAGAATTCCTCAATGCTGAAGGCGAGACCCCAATTCGCATCCACGAACGTTTGAAGAATGTTTATGGAGATTCAACAGTGGATGTTAGCATTGTCCGACGTTGGGTACATCGTTGTGACGAAGCTGAAGTAGGTCAATCCCCAATGGCTGACGCAAAGCGGATTGGCCGTCCGTCTACCGCAGTGACTCGACACAACATTCATCGAGTTGATGGCATCTTTCGTGGTGACCGTCGGGTAACACTGGGTGAACTTTCTTCCATGTTGTCCACTAGTAAAGGCAGTGTTCAGAACATCATTAAAGACCTTGGTTATTCAAAAGTTTGTGCACGGTGGGTACCCAGAATGTTGACAGACAGACACAACATCGCCGACAAGAAAGAAGTTCAAAAGTTCACCATCTGTAGGGAAAGTTATGGCCTCCGTGTTTTGGGATGAGAAGGGTGTGATTCTTCTCGACTTCTTGGAACAGGGAAACACGGTGAATGCAGACCGTTACATTGAAACTTTGAAGAAGCTTAGAGGTCGTCTTCGGCAACTTTACCCATTAAAAGATCAGAGAACTGCACTACTGTTGCACGATAATGCCACGCCACACATCGCTAAACGCACCATTGATGCGATTGCAGAATTTGGCTGGACATTATTACCACATCCCCCATCTGTTTTCTTGCCTATTGAATGAAATTAAACATTACGAGGCATTACTTTTTGACCGTCCCTCGTATCTCTGAGGTTGTTGGTATCTCTGTAGAGTTTGTCAAGGAATGGTACTGGTGATGGCCATGTGAGCTATCTCTCTTCCTCATATGTTAGGCACCTTTGAAGTAGATGTTAAGCTGTCGTGTTATCCGTGTCAAAAATACACTCATCAGTAGTTCCTATTTTTAGCTTATTGAATATGCGGTATCTCAATCTGCTGTGGTCTGTGTGGAGTCTGAAGATTACCACATGTTCACTTCTGCTACATCGGGAAATACGTATCATATTTTGGTGTCCTGAAACCTCTGCCTTCCTCAGGTTCCTATTTCTTTTCCTGATAAAACTCTTGTCCTCTATAAAAGTTATGCTTGTATCAAGCTGAGGTAGTTTTCCACCTTCATTTGTCATACTGTCAGCTTCTTCATTTCCGGGGGTGTTGTAATGGGATGGGATCCATTGTACCACAACTCTTTTGAATTGCTGACATCGTTTGTGGATTAATACACTTATTTCCCATGTCTGCACTCTTCGAGCTCTTCAGCGTTGCAATTATTGAAAGCGCATCTGTTGAAAAAAGTTACTTGTCTCGGTTCCTCTGTCATATAGGACCTCTGCTGCAGTTTTTAAGGCATCCGCCTCTGCTCCGAAGTTACAAGGTGTTATGTCTTTTCATAAATCCAGAATACTTAATTTGTCAAACTTTTATCTCATTATTTCTTTTTTGTATTCCCAGCTTTTCTAGGACCTTTTTATTTGTTTTCTTTGCTTTCCATGAGATGGGCTCAATTATCCACATGAGATTGGTCCAATTATTCTATATATCCACATTTAAAGAGCTTCATTTTTTTCTTATTACTGCTGGTTCGCTGTTCATGTTTCTACACCATACAGTAATGAGGTGTATACATTTAACTCTTGATGACTCTCAGTTTCAATTTTTGAGTCACTAATTTGGATATCCTAACATTGTCAGTATCTTTCTCTAGTTATTGAAGAAGGTAGCTTTAGCCGTTCCATCTCACTTCTTTTCCCGACAGAATGTTACAAGTTTCTAGAGAGATTTCTCAGCTGTATGAAGACCTCCTTCTGTCATATCCCCACCACGATTTAATTAACTGTCTCATTATCATGCACGCAGAAATGGCATACATAATTACAATGAGCTCCAACTGACCTAAGCCAAAATTAAGACCTTATGAGTAAGCACTAATTAAAGATACCTTGGACACGTCACTCCGAGTTGAGTACTTGTTAAGTTCGAATAAAGTTTGAGGATATGAGCTGATAAGAACTGCACCGAACTGAACCTTGTCTGAACCAACATCAAACCCCCTGGTCAAATTTGCTGCTAGTTCCAGAAGGTTGGTGTAGTTGTCGTTGCCAACAGCCGATGAGGAATCCAGAAGGAAAAATATATCTGCCACGACGTTGGGACAGTCAGATACTGTAGGAGATTGTCAAAATAATGGTTTTTATTTGTATATTCAGTAACATGACATCTGATACCGATATAGCGATATAAAAATTAACTATTTCTATACCAGGAACCGTACGGGGCGCTGTTATATGGTAGCAATTTGTCCCAACGGCCACCATGAGCGCCTTTTTGTGTATAGTCAGATGTTTCTTCCTGTCCTCATTTTATTTAATCTAAAACGAAACAATTTTGTGCATAAAAACGTACAACCCACTAGAATATTCTACAGCCAATTCATAATTATTTTATATAAGATATTTTCTCATAAATATATTGATTTTACTGGCTTACCTGTTGTAGCGAAGCGTGGTGGGGAGCTATTGTTTGCATGTTTGTGCCAAGCGAATCACATCGGCTGTTGCGTGCCCGTTGTAGAATTTATGTAATGTTATTTCATCTATCTGGTTCTTGGTCCTCATGCTGCTCTTAAACAATATCTTCTATTGGTTTAGGCCCACAGTGGTAACTAACCGGGTTCCATTCTCATGAGATGGCCTTCTATCTCTCTATACAGCTCATGAGGTTCTTAAATTTTTTCTGATATCGTCATTTCGGTCTCTCCTGATAATGGCTTTTCACAAGAGTCTCATCTCATGGAATATGATTTTCTTCTTTCTCTTCTTGTCAGGCGTTATACTAAACACTAATAGTAACGGGTTGTTAAGATTACACTATTTATCATCTGTCGTTTGGCTTTATAATTCTTGCTCAGAAGTCAAAATTGTGGCTGTAACGAACTGATATAAACGAAATATAAATTGACTAACTGCTTTAAAGCCACGTCTGGTTGCCGGAGATATCTTGTGAAATAGAGAGATTGCATCATCATTAGAGTGACGTTATCACCAGTGTTGCCACAGCTGGTATTTTTTACTAGATCTCGGGTTTTTTTGGCTTCCGTCTGGGTATCTGGGTATTTTTTTTCCAAATCTGCATTAATCTGGGTATATTTGACAATTGGGATTTACAATGTGTCACGAGAGGGGTTAATATTGTTTAAAATATAAGATATACTGGACACAAAGTTGTATCAGATGACACCAGGATAGTGCCAGATAAGAGACTGGTCTTATAAGCAATACTCTCTTCTCTGAAAAGAGTAAGGGTATATAGACATCAAAGGTAAGATCAAGCTGTATATGTTCCTAGGGATGAATACTAGCCAAGCAAGCAGTTGCTAAAGATTGAGTTTGTCATAAGTTTAATGCTCTTAAAAGCGTGGTTGAAGATGTGCGTGAAGGACGTTGTCGGCAGAGATATGCAAAGATTTTGGAACTCCACAATCAAGATTCTACGTTGTCAATTCATGCATATGATCTTGACGATGGAGAAGTTGTCGACATGGATGCCGAGTCGCTCACAAGTGACAATTTTCAACAGTAACAAGATAAAACTAACATTTTATATTTGATTTGAGGAACATTTTGTTAATGTAACTACTGTAAGTATGTTACTGTTAAAATATCTGATATTCAAGAGCATATATTGGGGTGTTAATACAATCATTTTTTATATAATTGTGAATTTTTGGTAATAAAAAATAAAATAAAAATGAAGAAATAAATAAAAATTGGTAGCACATAGCTTATTTGTGGTAAAGTTGCACTAAAAGATTGTGTAAGCATCGTCTATGCCGTGTATTTAAAGCATAAAATAATCTGTGTATTTCTTGTTTTTTTTTAAAGAAGAAAATCTGGGTTTATCTATAGAATTTGAGTGGAAACCTTGGTTATCACCAACAGAAAGACAATATCACCAACAGAGAGACCGTTACATCAGTACAGAGATTGTATCACAAATAGAGAGAATTGATCACCTTTAGAAAGTCCGTAAAACCAATAGAATGTTTATATGGACCAATAGATACTCTGCAGGTCTACTGCCAAAAGAAAGAAGAATTTTGCCTGTTAGCCATGAGCATTAAATCTGAACCCATTGAGTCAGATTAAAATGTTTTCAGAAAGCTGAAGACTACAAATGTATCATTCTATATATACATAAATATACTTATAAAGCTTACTTTAAATGGGCCTAATAAATATATGTACTATGCTGCTATCACCATCCACTCCCTGCTCTATATGGAGCCTAGGGGTACCTCTGCCATTCGTTTCTTGTGAGGAAACCCGCAGGAAACAGTCATCAGTTCTTGTAGTGGTGTTTTATGTGACAAATTATTATTTGTGATGAGGTTGCCAGCCCCATATGCAAATGTATATCCACAAGCAATTTATATATGTGAAATGCAATTATAAAATAATAATATGTACATATTACAACTTAACCCAAAATTGGGCGGATTTACATACGATGTACAGGAGGAGCCGTATTTTATTGCAACTCGTTTAAGATGCCGTTATCCATCAGAGAGATGAAGTTTGAATCGCTCTAGCTATTTCCACATGAGGAGTTTCCTAAAGCTTGGGCTGCCAGTATTATTCTGGGAGTTTTACACTAATTTTAGCAGCTATTCCTAATCCTGCGGCTGGTTTTATAGGGAATCCTATTTACTTACTTAGTCGTTTCCCTTCTACCGTGAGGTGTAGAGGTTTCGAAGAGAGAGCGCCAGACTATATTATCGGCTGTCTTCCTCCTGGCCTGGTTCCATTCTAGTCCTCGGTCCTTCAAAGATTGTCTAATATTGTCCTCCCAGCGGACTCTGGGTCATCCTGGAGGTCTGGATCCCTGGCTCTTTGTTTCCCATGCTTGTCGTGGTAGCCGATCTTCTCCCATTCTGCAGATATGGCCAAACCATCTTAGTTGGGACTGTTCTACTTGGATCTGCAGGGGGTGGCATTTTAGGCCTTGACGTATCGTCTGGTTGCGGACCATGTCTCTTCTTGTTACTTCAACCACCTTCCTCAGATACCTCATTTCTGAGGTTTGGATCTGGCATTTGTGGGTTGTAGTCATTGCCCATGACTCGCATCCATATGTCAAGACTGTGACATAGGTGGAGCGGTATACAGCCATCTTCGTTTTTTTACAAACCTCTCTCTTGCTGAGGAATCCTCGATTTATGGCCTGAAAAAGTCTCCCAGCTGCTGCTTTTCGAGTGGCCAACTCTTCTTTGATGCCTCCCTTTCGGTCTATAATATATAGCTCCGAGATATTTAAAGTGGTCGACCTGCTCCTGGACCTGTTCTCCCAGCTTAATCTGATGTCTTCTTTCTTCTCGTGATATCACCATGGATTTTGTTTTAGAGCTGCTTATGACTATCCCTCACTTCTCCAGCTCTTCCTTCCAGACTTGCAGGTTGGATTGGAGATGTGCCTCTGATTTAGCAATCAGGGCAACATCATCAGCAAATGCCAGCTCTGAAATACAGACCTGTCTCATCTTCCAGTATCCAACTGAATACTTTCTTGTTCTCTCCTTACATGCCTTGATAACATCGTCCATAAGGAGTATGAAAAGATAAGGTGACAGGATATCACCTTGTCTTACACCAGTGGTGGTCCTGAACTCTTCTGACTTATGGTTTGTTGTCCTCACATAATTTCTGCAAGACTTGTAGAAGCTCTGTATAGCATGAATCAGAGGTGCTGGAATGTTCTTCCTTGCCAAACAGTCCCAAAGTTTGCTCCAGGGGACCCTGTCAAACGCCTTTTCCAGATCTATGAAACAAAGATGGATTTCACTCTTATACTCAATGGTCTTTTCACTCAGCTGTCTGAGTGTGAAGATTAGGTCTTGAGTACTTCGGTTTGCTCGGAATCCACACTGGACTTCATCCAATTGTGGCTCAGCTAGGCGTCGGAGTCTCTGCTCTAGGATTCTAGAGTAGATTTTATCAGGGACACTGAGAAGGGATATGCCTCTATGGTTTCCACATTGTCGATTGTCACCCTTTTTGAAAATTGGTGTTATGATGGCAATTCTCAATCCTTTGGTATGGTCTTGTTGCACCACGCTGCCTGTAGGACCCTTAGGAGTAATAGGTCGCCTGATGCTCCCGTGTACTTAACCATTTCTGGTGTTATACCATCATGCCCTGCTGCTTTGCCCATCTTGATTTTCTCCAGTGCTGCCTTCAGTTCTTCCATCTTTATGTCATCTTCATCACCATTTGTTTCCTCTTCTGTGCTGGTGGTTATCATTTCTGATGCTTGACCTTGCTCACCATCAAGGAGTTCTGAGAAATATTCTTTCCATCTTTCAATTACTTCCTTCGGGGCAGTGAGCAATTTGCCTTGCTTGTCCTTTGTAAATTTGAGAGGGCATTGTTTTTCCTTCCTCGTGTTCTTTAGGGTCTTATAGAACAATTTCTAGTTTTCTTGCGTATCTTTTTCTAGCTTTTCTCCAAATTCTACCCAGGACTTCTGTTTTGCCGCTAGCACCTTGTTCTTTGCATCTTTTCTGAGTATCACATATTCTCTATATTTCTCTATTTGTCCTGCTATGTTTTTAGCTCCTAAGTATTGTTTCCATGCCATTTTCTGCTCTCTTATTTTCTCTTTGACTTCCTCTGTCCACCAAGGGGCCCTCTTTCTCTTGTTCCCAAGTCGGACTTCACCACATGCTTCTGCAGCAGCTGTTTTTATGATGTCCTTGAATTTAAGCCAGAGGGTTTCCAAGTCATCAGGTTGTTCTTCTGGGGAATCCTATTTACGAGCTCTTACTGTGGCTGTCTGTGATCTCTTCTTACGAGGTAATGAAATGCAGTGCGGAAAACTTAAAATGTGTTAGGTTATAAAGGGAATTTTTACTCCTACCCACACGGCACTCTGCAAGGTTCTGCTGTTGGTAGGTCAAGTAATAAGTAAGTTTAGTATAACATTCTAATATCGAATCAACCACCAGTAATGCGTCTGATTTTGGTAGGGGTTTCCCCACTCATTGTTGTGAACATTACTGCATGACATTCTAAAGTATGGTCTGTTATAAATTATTTTCAAAATCAGTATATCACCGACCTGTCCTAATTATCACTTCTCGTCATCTCTTCCAAGGTTGTACTATACCATAGTTGTTTATGACAATCAGCCGGAAGAGATTGTATCATTTCTTGTATTCCAATCCTTTCTATCTGGTCAGGTCTAGACATGGCACAAGTCATGCTTGCAAAATTAACACATTATCTTATAATGTCATCTGTTGTCCAGATGGGGAAAAAAAACAAGGCAACATTGTCTTGTTGCAATTTTCTACAAGTCATGTCAACGAATTAAACATTCGTTATCTTCATTCATAGACACACATTTAGGTTTTTCGCCATTACCGGCCGGTGCTACAATAGTCCGGCTGGCTTAAACAAAGGGATGTCGCTAACTTTAGATTTAATCCGTCTAGTGCTGGCGACTAACCAAAGAAGTCAAAGTGGCTACAAAAACAGGTCAAGCGGTCATGTCCGCCATTTTGGGTGACGACGTCCAAATAAAATCGCTGGATAAAGCGGAAAAGTACGATAAAGGGGGGGGGGGGGGGGGGGGGGGGGGTGAGAAGGAAGAGAAAGAATGACACTGGAGATGGTTGAAGGTCATCAGAGCAAAATTTAACGAGTGAATACATGACTCGTAACACAAATATAGAGATTGTATCGCCAATAGAGAGACCGTATCACCAATAGAGAGATCGTATCACCAATAGAGAGATCGTATCACTAATAGAGAGAGTGTATCGCCAATAGAGAGACCGTATCACCAATAGAGAGACCGTATCACCAATAGAGAGATTGTATCACCAATAGAGAGAGTGTATCGCCAATAGAGAGACCGTATCACCAATAGAGAGATTGTATCACCAATAGAGAGATTGTATCACCAATAGAGAGATTGTATCACCAATAGAGAGATTGTATCACTAATAGAGAGATTGTATCACCAATAGAGAGATTGTATCACTAATAGAGAGATTGTATCACCAATAGAGAGATTGTATCACTAATAGAGAGATTGTATCACCAATAGAGAGATTGTATCACTAATAGAGAGATTGTATCACCAATAGAGAGATTGTATCACCAATAGAGAGATTGTATCACTAATAGAGAGATTGTATCACCAATAGAGAGATTGTATCACCAATAGAGAGATTGTATCACCAATAGAGAGATTGTATCACCAATAGAGAGATTGTATCACCAATAGAGAGATTGTATCACCAATAGAGAGATTGTATCACCAATAGAGAGATTGTATCACCAATAGAGAGATTGTATCACCAATAGAGAGATCGTATCACCAATAGAGAGATTGTATCACTAATAGAGAGATTGTATCACCAATAGAGAGATCGTATCACCAATAGAGAGATTATATCACCAATAGAGAGGTTGTATCACCAATAGAGAGATTGTATCACCAATAGAGAGACTGTATCACCAATAGAGAGATTGTATCACCGATAGAGAGATTGTATCACCAATAGAGAGATTGTGCCAGTGGCTTTCTGCAACTGCTTCAGATACAAGCGGTGATTCCATGCTGTTTAAGGAAGATAAAGTTTATAGAAGAAAACTATTTTGTAATGTGTACTTATGTCACAACGTTACCCCTGTGAGGGTAACCAAAGAGAGTTATCTGTGTGGTGCCGGCTTTGTCAATGGCTCAGATTCGCCTGGCACCCGGTTGAAGATGAGCAGCAGGAGTGGAGAAGGTGAATATAAGACTTTGGGATGAGTTCCCAGCATATAGCCCCAGTGATTCTGGATCTCGTGACATATACCTCCTACCACTCTATCTCCCTCTCTATATTATAATACTAACGAGCCCCCACTCCCCTATTACACTGAGTGAACAGAAGAGAAAGAGAAGAAGAACAGTATGTCTCTTTCGCACACTTTCGTTCCTTCTCCATATATGTAATAACGTGTGTGGGTAATGTAACCACAACTACAACGTTTATTAAAATACTGAAATATAACAACATTCAGTTACAACAATACAAATGTAATAAGAACTAACCTAACTATGGCTGGAAAAGAAGATAATAGTTAGGCAAAAAATACACTCACTAAACTTAAGTCTACACGATGTGATGATGAATTAACCTAATCTTAACCCCAACAAAAAAGGATATCTTGATTCGGGGCTCGGAATGACTGTCAATAAAACTCTGGGAATTTGTATACACGGGCAAGTCTTAGTCTCCATTCAATAACACTGGACGGTCCACTGGATTCGTCAGGTGTCGATGGCCTGTTCCTTTTGTCGCTCACAAAGCGAGTGTTGACCTTGCGCCGCGTGTCTGAGCTGGCGTGTTCCTATGTTGTTGTTTAAACAATGTTATGCGGTGGAGACTTCCGCTGATATGCAGATGTCCCTGTGTGGTGAAGATATTGGTCTCGGGTGGTGATGATGGTGGAAGCAGGTTATATCTTGGTATTTGTTGGCGCATATATTTCACTGGGAGAATCTGTCCATTACTACAAGTAATTTTGTATCTCAATAATTTGCGTAGGCGCTGGTTTACAAATTCGTCCGTCGGCTCTTGCCCCTTCCGATAATTAAAGTAACGTGGACAGCTCTTTAGTAATGCAACAATCCTGCCTTGGTATTGTCTGCACCCTGTTCTGCGTGGGTGGCTGCGGATGATGGAAAGACCCTTCACCGTCTGGCGAATTCCTTTCTCAAAAACCCCGTGGAGAATGGGTAAAGTGGGTGCCGTTAATTACATGTGAGATGCGTGTCGTCGCAGTATCTCTGGTCGGCCCTACTTTTTAGCTTGTCCCGTAATTAACGCCCGCAATGTAGTAGACAAAGGTTGAGTTATCTCAAAGGTCCCCGGTCTCTACCACTGCGATGGATAAAAAGATAATCCCGTATAAATACCCCGTAACCTATGCTCCGCATGCGGTGTGTTTGTGTCTGTGAAATTTTATCCTTATAATGAATGACTGTGCGGTGTTTACTGTACGGTTAACAGGTAATGTAAGAGACAAAATAAACGTGTCTTGTATTTTTACTTCATTATAATTAATGAAACTGTGCGATCTTATAAGTATAATAATTCTTTGCATGGTGTTTATTGCAATCTGTACTTATGAGTATGCGATATAATATTATAATAAACGTGACTGGTAATTACAGTGTTATATTTATTTACATATATGGGAAATATGTATATATAATCTGACTGAGGTTAAGATATAATGATATAAGGTACAAATCTATATTACACTAACCTTGATGTCCATATCATGAATTTCACTGACACTTGGCCTGAATCTTCCTCGTGAAATATGGAACCAGTATATGCGGGCGGAATGATTTTTTCATATCATTGCCCGAACGATAGATTTCGTTCAGTATATACTGTCTGAATCGCCTAGGGCTATTTTTCCGGTCGCTTCTTGGGTCATGTGAAAATTCGTTTGTTTTCCTTTCGTCAGACATTCAGTACTCATTCCTGGGTACATTTCCTGTAATATTTTTCTATTATCGTTTCCTTGTTGTTCCTCTCCCAGACAAACTGTCTGTGTGCGTCCTTTGGGGCACGTACAGTGTTGTTCTTCTCGTTATAATTTCGTATTCATACTGCTTTCATGTTGTCCTTGTGCAGACTTTAAGTCTCCCTTAGTCACAACAATACTTGGTTAACACTGGCCGTGTGTAAACATATCCGCAACTTAGTATCAATTATTCCGATAGTCTGCAATGTCCGCGTGTTTCTCAGTGTTCTGTAAACATTTCTTGTAAAATTAGTGGGTTTCCCACGACTGTCTGGTAAGCACACAATGGGTATAGAAACGAAATACAAACTCATTCGTCTCTCGCGACATAGCTTTCCCCCAACAAGTTCGAGCATGGGAGAACTATTGCGAATTAGTGGGTATTTCGCTTTCCTTATTGCCCCCTATTAGTATCTTCTCACTATCTTTGGTCTCCTTCTCTTCCTGGTTCAACCCTTCGTTCTCCTCGTTCAAATCATTCTTCTCGCAATCTTCCTCAGTTGCTTCTCCTGCATCAGCTATAAAGAGCTGCTCCCTTTCCTGTTTCAATATCGTGACCGTAGTCAAGAGTTGTCGCCCCTGCTCGACTACGTTCGTAGAGTGTGTTGTGATTTTCTGCACACCTGCAGATGACTGTCTAGCCGCATTGGGCTGCAGTGCTGAGTTCGGATTTCCTTTATTCAAATGCTTTGTGGCTGCTCGTGTCCTGAAATTGGCCGCTTCAGTTATGTGTCTGGCTAAGTATCTCTTTAGCAGAATAATATTATATATTTCCAGCTGATTCTCCTCTGGAATCTTATCATTGGTTCGAGATGCCTTCTCGACCATTGCGTATGGCCCGTGCCATCCAATCTGTAACCTGTTCTGTTTGCTATGCATAAACAGTAAAACTTGTTTGCCTATCTCTAGCTCACACTTAGGACCAGTCGTATTATATTCTCCGTCATGTTGACGCCTCCTCTTCTTCATACGTGGTCTGTTTCCCTTACCTGTGGCTTCCTCACTTTTCCCATGATTTGATGCCCCTCTCTGGCATTCAGGACCTGATCTGATAAATTGATCCATGTCCCCTGCGATTCCCTGCCAATAATAATGGTGGGTGATTCTTTGCGTAGTGATGTATTGTCTGACCTGACCACTAGATTCACTAGCATGTCCCATACCTAAGATATAAAATCTATATCGTGCTGGTACTACCTGTTGCTTATACTCATATCCGCGCTTTCCTACTCTCCTAAGGAGTTGTCCTTGCTGTTTAAAGCAGTCTCCTGGTTGCGCTGGATTGTCTCCCTTCAGTCTCTTCTTAAAACAAGGTTCTACCGATTTGTCGTTGTTTTGAGCTGGTCTCAGCTCTTGCGGATGGAAGTCAAACTCGTCTCCTTGTCTCTTCTCCTTCGCTTGTTCACTTGTCTGCACTGCAGCTGTGACTCTTGCTTGACGAGTGTCTCCTAAACTCACATATTTGTAGCCTATAATGACTTCATATGTATGATCATTTAAAACTGCCGTTCGTAGTTCTCCCTTGACATATCTGCCTTCAATGGGAGTCCGGGCGATAGCCGCCATCATTGGAGGATCGCCGTTACCTGTGACCTGAATTTCCACAGTTCCATCAGTCAATTGTTCTGGTCTAACCAGTCTTGAACTGATTTTCGAATCGAATTCCAGCCTGGAATCGAATACCTCTTCCGCTCTTTCTCTATTGACAACGTTGCGTTCCGAGGGAATCCGGGCGCTAGTTGCCGTCCCTAAAATATCACTTTTCCTTTTCCGCCCCTTTGCATTAGGGTCCTTGTAATATTCGTTGCCAGGTTTAAACCTCTTCTTTCTTTTGAGTGGTCCATTCTTATTGACACTAACTCTCAGTGTGTCTTTCTTCGCTCTGTCGAAATAAAAAATATTTCCCCACTTCTTTCTTCTGCTAACCAATCTTTGAATCCGCCGACGGATCAAAGTTGGCCATTGTTTGTCCTTATTACGTATCTTGTGTATCTTGCCCGTGGAATGGTCATAATTCAAGATACGGTGCAACCCATCTGTCCATTTATATCTGGTACAGTGTGTTGTAACTTTCGCGCGTCGGCGCCTTGCCTTGCCTAAAGCGCGTACACCAAGCTGTTTCCTCTTGTGTCGCCTGGTGTCTTTCCTTCTGTCTATCCGTTTATTTTGTCTCTTACATTACCTGTTAACCGTACAGTAAACACCGCACAGTCATTCATTATAAGGATAAGATTTCACAGACACAAACACACCGCATGCGGAGCATAGGTTACGGGGTATTTATACGGGATTATCCTTTTATCCATCGCAGTGGTAGAGACCGGGGACCTTTGAGATACCTCAGCCTTTGTCTACTACGTTGCGGGCGTTAATTACGGGACAAGCTAAAAAGTAGGGCCGACCAGAGATACTGCGACGACACGCATCTCACATGTAATTAACGGCACCCACTTTACCCATTCTCCACGGGGGTTTTTGAGAAAGGAATTCGCCAGACGGTGAAGGGTCTTTCCATCATCCGCAGCCACCCACGCAGAACAGGGTGCAGACAATACCAAGGCAGGATTGTTGCATTACTAAAGAGCTGTCCACGTTACTTTAATTATCGGAAGGGGCAAGAGCCGACTGACGAATTTGTAAACCAGCGCCTACGCAAATTATTGAGATACAAAATTACTTGTAGTAATGGACAGATTCTCCCAGTGAAATATATGCGCCAACAAATACCAAGATATAACCTGCTTCCACCATCATCACCACCCGAGACCAATATCTTCACCACACAGGGACATCTGCATATCAGCGGAAGTCTCCACCGCATAACATTGTTTAAACAACAACATAGGAACACGCCAGCTCAGACACGCGGCGCAATGTCAACACTCGCTTTGTGAGCGACAAAAGGAACAGGCCATCGACACCTGACGAAATCCAGTGGACCGTCCAGTGTTATTGAATGCAGACTAAGACTTGCCCGTGTATACAAATTCCCAGAGTTTTATTGACAGTCATTCCGAGCCCCGAATCAAGATATCCTTTTTTGTTGGGGTTAAGATTAGGTTAATTCATCATCATCATCACATCGTGTAGACTTAAGTTTAGTGAGTGTATTTTTTGCCTAACTATTATCTTCTTTTCCAGGCATAGTTAGGTTAGTTCTTATTACATTTGTATTGTTGTAACTGAATGTTGTTATATTTCAGTATTTTAATAAACGTTGTAGTTGTGGTTACATTACCCACACACGTTATTACATATATAGAGAAGGAACGAAAGTGTGCGAAAGAGACATACTGTTCTTCTTCTCTTTCTCTTCTGTTCACTCAGTGTAATAGGGGAGTGGGGGCTCGTTAGTATTATAATATAGAGAGGGAGATAGAGTGGTAGGAGGTATATGTCACGAGATCCAGAATCACTGGGGCTATATGCTGGGAACTCATCCCAAAGTCTTATATTCACCTTCTCCACTCCTGCTGCTCATCTTCAACCGGGTGCCAGGCGAATCTGAGCCATTGACAAAGCCGGCACCACACAGATAACTCTCTTTGGTTACCCTCACAGGGGTAACGTTGTGACATAATTATATTTTGCTCTTTCAAGAGAGACTATATTTTACACTTACCAGATGGCTCAGTAGGTGCGACTGAAAATGGAAAATATATTGAATTATTTTAGACAATATAAATAATACTAGAAATAACACAATCAACGATGTAAACTCAGGAGAAAGACCCTACATAACAATATAGTAGATAGTGTTTGTAAACATGATTAATTTTTTTTTCACGCAACTCTAGTCTACGTAACGTAATCTCAAGGTATATGCTTCGTTGTTTAACTGAATAACAATTTCAGAATAAAATGATCAGAGTGGCTAAGAGGTATGGCGTCCACCTCGAATTCTAAACGTACCGGGTTCGATTCCCAGTTGAAGGAATATAATTTATGGACATTTTTTTCAGAACTAGTGGTCCTAACGATGTCATAATCCCTCTGGTCTCCTGGGTAGTGAGATCGGATGTCTTGAATTCTCGGATAAGAGCTAAAAATAGGAGGTCCCGTGTGCAAGTTGCGCACGTTAAAAATCCCATGGCAGTTGGAAATCGTAAAGAGTAGACCATCAGGCCGCTGCCCTGGCAAACTTTACACATTAGAAACCTACCCACCACAAAAATGTTTATAGAATGTATAATTTCTATATACACGCGTTGGGATTCTCGTCGGTACTACGGAGTTCGTGCACTGCGCTGAGATCCTCCTTTTGTGATCTAAGGGAAGAGATCGGAGCACTGATGGAGTTTGTGCAATGAAGATAGTCCTTAAAAACCAAACCAAAACCTTTCGATGAGGCGTGCTCCGATCTTAGTAGACACCAAGGTCCGTCCATCGGTTATAAATCAAAAACTAGATCAAACTAAAATGTCAGAATAAACTCACCGTCGCTCGTTTCAGAAAATGTACACGTTTTGTATCAATGTCTCTCTCACATACACACACACATACACGCACATACGCATGGACAAGCATACACAAATATGTGAATACATTAATAAAAGTGTATTTCTTGTCTTCCCTCACATCTTTTCCCCATAATAGGCAACAACCAAAAAGCTACAGACTTTCATAAATGGGGGCTTGCGTAGAATAGAAGGATTAAAATGGTATGACAAGGTTACCAACGTGGAACTGATGACAAGAACTAGACAAGTGCCAGTGGAACAAGAGATGAGAAGAAGACGATGGCGATGGATAGGACACACACTGAGGAAGCCTGTGATAGTATTACAAGGCAGTCCTTGTTCTGCAACCCCCAGGGCAAGAGAGGCAGAGGTAGACCAAGAAGCACATGGAGAAGAGAGCTGGAAACAGAGGTGAAAAGGATGAGAACGTGGAAAGAACTTGAGATGATTGCACGTGACAGGAGGACTTGGCATGTGTTTGTTGAAGGCCTATGCTCCTTTGGGAGTGGAGGGTTATATGATGATGAGGGTTAAGAGAAAAAAGGGACAATTTCATAGAAACGAAACAAATGCATCACAGATAAATATTATAAATTTACCTGGTGGTTCGTCTTGAGCTGAAAAAAAACGAAAGAGGAAAAAGTACAATGAAACAATTAAATTCCTAGAATTGTCTTCATCACAATTTAAAAATGCTGTGAGATAAGACATTAAAATAAAATTCCATTTCTAGAATTTACGTCCTTAAAATTAAAATGTAGTCAAATAAAACCGTGCTACACTCTCGTAAAACACTTCTATTTGACTGTGGTCTTTTTCTTCAAGGTATCGAAATTTAAGTTCTCACTTAGTACCAGCTCAGAAAGTGATACACAACTCATCTCTAGACATGGCTGATATATATAAACTGACAGTAAAAAAAAATCTGACGTGAATTAGCTGCAGTGCTCGATTTAAATTCTGATTATTATTCAACCAACCATGAAACGAATATACATGTTACGATATGATGGATGTAAATCTGGATTTTTGTATTATGTTAGTTCCATGTATCGAAGCGCATCTTGACTGCATGGTGGTAGTGTAGAAATGCTCGATTATATACCATGGTTACTAGAAGTTCAGTTTGACCCATTGGACAGAAGTGGACATGTGGAGTCGGTGTGCGCGTGTATGTGTGCCTATGTGTACGGAAAAATTTGCTCATGAAATAGAGGACTGGTTGCCTGAAGAGTCTATTGATTATTCGAAGAAGTTTTTGCCGTTTTTTTAAAGCGTATCCTCATTAAGTTTGTGAGCTAGCATTGTTGAACTGTTTAGCAGAATCCAGTCCATAACTGATGCTAAAATGTTGTTTATTCGAAGTCCAACATACTGTTAGAATTGAATCGCTAGGAAATGTCACAGTTCAAGAAGAAGTGATTCAAGTTGATGTCAATGTCGGATTTAACTATGTACAAGGTATATGACGCGCCGTGAACACAACAATTGCATCAATAGCCCCATCTTGGTTATGTCTTACATTACAAATACTGTTGTGTTTATTGTTAATCGTTACCGTCCTGTGTTTTGAACAGACAGAATCCCATACAATAGTGGGTTGTCCCAATAAATATATGTTAGATATGGTAAATTTTCTAAAATGAGGGACTTATTAGGTCAGACAAAAATGTATCCAGTACATGTATAACGTCATCATGTATAACGTCATCATGTATAACGTCATCGTGTATAACGTCATCATGTATAACGTCATCGTGTATAACGTCATCGTGTATAACGTCATCGTGTATAACGTCATCGTGTATAACGTCATCATGTATAACGTCATCATGTATAACGTCATCGTGTATAACGTCATCGTGTATAACGTCATCGTGTATAACGTCATCGTGTATAACGTCATCATGTATAACGTCATCATGTATAACGTCATCATGTATAACGTCATCGTGTATAACGTCATCATGTATAACGTCATCGTGTATAACGTCATCATGTATAACGTCATCATGTATAACGTCATCGTGTATAACGTCATCATGTATAACGTCATCATGTATAACGTCATCGTGTATAACGTCATCATGTATAACGTCATCATGTATAACGTCATCGTGTATAACGTCATCATGTATAACGTCATCATCTATAACGTCATCATGTATAACGAATGGCTACAGAAACCACGGCTGTAAAAGCACGTGCACGCTTGGTGCAGGCTTCCTGCAAGGGAATCAGCTGGAGTGGGGTCTCCTTGCTCCATAGGGAGTGAAAATGAAATTATGATGTTGGTGATGATGATGTTGATGATGATGGTAATGATGCTGGTGATGATGATGTTGATTTACATGATAAGCACTTGACAAACTTATGAAGTTACGTACAAACAGGATTACACGTAGACAGCTAACCTGAACATGTGCGATTGGACAGATCGTTGAGAAGTTTATAGATGACAGAATAGCTTGGTGTCTTGAAAACATTCTCCGGACGGCTGGCCATTCCATAAAGCTCCCTATCTGCTACGTAACCGATGCCGACACACATAATCTGGGCGCCCAGAGCCTTGACACGATCTGCTGCTGCCAAAGCTAGAGGTCAAGGACAGACATGTTTTATCTTAATATTTAGCAGCTTACATTGTTCTTTTCTTCTTCTTCAAGTACCACACTTGGTGGCGTAGTTGTGGAGAGACATGGTCACCAACACAGGCCTCCTGGTACTTGAAGAAGACATATAAACATAGAGAAAAAAATCAGGTCATTTCATCATAATTTTTTCGCGCTCACTTACGGAATAAGGCATCACGACTACATCTGGTCCTCATGCAGGAAGCCTTCACCAAACATTCACATGTTGTAGTAGTGATAGCGTCTGTGGTAATAAGTCTGACATGATGACGTTGTCATCCTCATGCACAACCTCATCTTGTCGCCTTGTACGACATGCTTGAGGGTTCTGTAGTCATATTCTTTCTTTGTAACTTCAAAGCCCCCCCCCCCCCCCCCCCGGACTACACGGGGCGTAACATACACAGCAGACCTAAATTCTTTATTTAAAAAAAAAAAAAAATTACCTTACCACTTTTTATAACACGTCTTGGGGAAATATACGTTATTTTACTTGACAATATAAGTAAACACTGGCAGTTGGTGACGTATGATGTCTTTGGATCCTACGTGTGGAAAACCTCATTTCGGGAAAACCCCAATCTCCCGGGTAAAATACGGACGTACTAACTACTACATGGGGAAAACCTCATTTAGAGAAAAAGCGCAGTTTCCCATGTAGAATATTTTACGTACTAACTACTACACTGCCAGGGAGAATCAACCCTTGTTCTATCAGCTAAAAACCGTCTGCTTTATCTTTAGTTAAAGTTTATATCCGTTGTTTTTTTTTTTCTAATACAATGGTCTAGACCAGAGATCAGCATAAGGAAAATCTCGACTACCGGTAGATCGTGTGAGATTATTTGATAGATCTCTAGGTAGCCAAAGGGTAGAAAGAAAGAATTAAAATCTAGAGAAATTTCGGATTAGCTCTATTCTGCCGGCATTTAATATCACGATGTCCCTAGGATTAAATGTACTTTTGTTTCCTCATTCCCAGTGAAAACTGGCGAGATAGCAGATAGAATGTCATTTTAAAATTCAACTTTATGATATAAGCAAGGCGACCTTTTCACTTAAGTGTAGTTAACATTTGGTAAAAAAAAATATCCAGTTTGAATTTTCAATCGTTCTGTTAATGAGATTTCAGGACACAGATTCTCTGGCAGAGATGAACGTTAGATATTTGTGTAGCGTGATAATCAAATGCCGCACCCTTCTCTTTTCAAGGAAATGGGTTAACCAATCAGAGCAGCGCAAGCTCGCTGATGACACGAACCGGGTTTCTAATGGCGCCTAACAGAGGAAAGTAAATGTGTGTTTTAGTATCATGGAGTTATATAAATTGCAAAAGAATGGCTGGACGGAAAAGCTTAAGGTAAAGTGCATCTTATGCCGACGAAGACCTCATACTTATATTCAAAAGAGAAGACTGTTGTGTGGATTATTTTCGGAGATAATCAAGGTAAAGTGGTACATTTTGTCAATTATTACTGTGTAAATGGTCTTTCCAAATTCGCTACAAATCGAAGACAACATCAATATAAGAAAACCATATACGAATAAAAGGCCCAGGATCGTTCCAATAAAAAGAGATATAGCTGAAAGTCGTAGGAGAAAGGGTTAAGAAGAACGAGAAGGAATGCTGGATCAATCTAACACACTGGCACGAAAAGTCAACAATCCAGCAGACGGCAAAGTGACGTCATACTACTTTCCGACCCATTCGCTATCAGCCTATAAATAAGGTCAGCGGACTTTTCAAAAATTACACATACTCCAAGTAGAAGCCAGAACAGACAGCAGGAAGAAGTTTCGTTTGCCTAGAGCTAGTGGTTTTACCATATGTATGACAGTGCAGCCTTAAATACTCCAAGACTGAGTCTGATTTTGGACTTCTCAACTATTCTAGAGGGTTTGTACGTTTACGAATAATTAAATTGTGTTATTGCAGATTATTATGATATTGTTGTAGCCGTTTATGGTAATTGAATTGGTCTTCATAACGCGAATGGTAATATGAAACAAAATGTCAATAAACTGTTCTGTGAAAACGAACTACAACAGGTAGTGTTTAAACTGTTCACTCGATGGTAGTACACAAGTCGGTTTACTGTACATATAGTTTATTCAACATGGCACATGTGGTGAAGTGGGATGTTATAAATATTTATAGGGGACTTAGTGTACTGACTGAGATCAGCTGTGAAGGTATCTATATCTAATAAGAGTAGTGTATTATAGATAACCTTACTTGCTGCCACATATATGTATATCTCAGTCAGAATTATTCTGGAATAGTGTGATGACTACGTTATATGTCTAGGGTATGTGTATGATGAAGTGTAAGTCAAAACAACAACAGACAGATAAACAATTTAATTTATTCCACCACACTTGACAACACTATGACACTCACATACATATAACACTCTAAAGGATATCTTAAAGGAGTCACTGATAACTTTTCAAATAACAATATGTATTCATTGCTGTTATGAATGAATATGTGTCCTGATTCAAAAACAAAGGGAACCAGGAATCACAATCAATTTTACTTACAAGTTATATGTACAGAATTTATCAATATGAATATGGTAATGACATATATTATTAAAGTATCCTATGTGTGTCAGTTGTGTAGTAGTAATATGAGGTAATACTGGTTTTGTTTTGTTCAAGCTCTGTTGGTATTTGTCATCATGATGTTACGCACGGATCATTATTATTTTTCGTTTGTATAAACATTTTTTCATATGTATGATCATTTTTTTGACTGAAGTGTGTATTATGTTTTCTATGGTCAAAGGGACATAATCCGAGTTATCGAGACTACAATTTGTTAGGAGTTGCCTTCTCTTGTATAGAGACACGTTCGGTCTATAATTTCTTGAACGAAGCGTGACCACATCTCCTTATTTGGTAGTATCAGTCAACTATGGTAGATGTCTGAAACCTTTCTTAACGCTTCTTTTCATGACCATAAAAGGCGCGACTGTGTAAGACTTTTATCTCGAATGTTCTTCGAATCGTCTTATTGTGAACGGCAACTCAGAGATTGTCGTTCTGCGCATGTCAAACCGGGAGTTCGTTCTGTGTGTTCCGCCCAGTTGGGGCAGTTTAGAAATGGTTTAAGAAGCGAGCAGACGCAACTGCGTCTTGTGATTCTCTGAGGGAAATACAGTGTCTTAGTGAGTTAGTTAGCTAACTAGACTATTTCCCAGTATTATGCAGCCTGCCTGGAGGCATATGTTCATGGTTGATTTTCCGAAATAAGGTAATTCCTCTTGTATCGAACTTTATGCTATCGTCTAGAGGTTCGTCATTTTGTCGCCTATTTGCTCGCCTGTGTGATGCAAAATGGAGAGGTACTTTGACTAGGATTAAGTCACCGGTATCTGTATACCTGAACTAGTTAAATATATATGGGTCGCTCTAGACCAACAAGACTGTTGTCTGTGTTCCAGGATTCGTTATATCAGAGATCACGTCCAAGTCAGATGGTTAGACTTAGGAACATTATAAAGGTCGAGCTGACCTGTAGCCCATGTATGCTATTCACGTGCAGACAGTGAACGGACTTATTGTATACAACTGATCTGCTAGCATCAGAATGGGAGCATTTATTATTGTTTATGAACATTGAAGATCTGTAGCTGACACTGTTGCAGAAGTTATAGAAATTATTATTATTTATACAGCTTCACGAACTAGCACTCGATGATTGATGAATTTCTGAATCTATTGAACTGTGATGTCTTATGACGCATATATACAACAGCTATCATTGCTGACTACAGAAATTGTTTTCAATGTGCCATATCATCTTGCTGAACTCGTTAACCATGTTGATGTCATAAGTATCATGACTGTTTTGTGGCGTGCAATAAATGAAAGAAACTTATACAACGAAGTTACCCTTTCTATGACTCTACACGTCATGTTGCCTGTGTGATAACCCATTGAACTGTTCCACTACCACATACACAGCAACATCCTAAATCAGAGAAGACACCTACATCTTACACTTTAACACCAGGTGTCGATAAGGGTGGCAAGTTACCACTTCAGCACAAATCCACCCTTATCATTTTTGGTGGCCAGAGCTGGTTCTATCATCTGATATTTTGGCGCACCATATCATTTTTGGTGGCCATAGGTTGGTTCACTCTGATTCCAGCTATCAAGGGGGTCAGCAAACCCAGACATCATCATCATACTAGATACAACTACAGCATCAACTACCACCTTACAAGAAATTTTATTGAAAGTATCCGGATTTTCTGACAGTTGCTGATTTTGAAACTACCCGGCGCTGCTCGGCAATATTGAAGTTTATGTAAAATTAGAAGGACAAGTACCGAGCGAATGGATTTCCTGATCTGGTGAAAAGAAGGACAAGTGCCGTAACAACTGTTCCGGTCTCAGGGGTACTGTTGCGGGTTCAGAAGGTCAAGTGCCGGTTAAATCAATTTAGAAGATTCAGAAGGTCAAGTGCCGTAACAACTGTTGCAGTATTAGAAGCTCATTTCCTTCGTCATGGCTGTTTATGGGAGCAGAAGTTAATCAACGTTGGATCATTATCCTCAGAATGCTGATTACATCCTGTTCTGCACCGTGCTGACGCTGGATTTATAGAAGTTAAGTGGCCTGTTTTGTTTGTGAACTGTGCCCTTATGTTCTAACTGAGCCTTCTGTACTTTCACACTTTCTCCTATTGTTTTCATGATACATGTTTATATGTTATATGTTATTTGTTATTTGTATATTTATATGTTTATATTTCAGCGGGTTTTCTCGGTTGGGCGGAGTCTTGCAGTAGAAGATACCACGTCACAGAGGTTCTACTGTTAGCGTTTTCGTTAGGGACTGTGCGAATTTCCTACAGTGAAATTTGCTAGCGACAATCGTTGCTATATCTGTTTAGTTGTGACGAGTTGTGCTTTATTTTTGTTTCTTGTATATATATATTTTTTTTCTTTTTTCTTCTCTCTCTTTCTTTGTGTTTTTAGTTTCGATTTCGATTGTTTGTATTTGTAGGTCTCCCCTTTGCTATTATTCAGTTCTTTACGTATATTTTTGTGTATACACTGTAGCGTCATTTGTTAGTCATATCTTCGCATATTTCTTTTTAGTTTTGCTGTTTGTGTATTTGACTTATGCGAATGTTTTCGTATTGTTTGATCTTTGTTGATTGTTTACATTGACTCTGATCTTTGTTATTGTTTACATTGACTCTGATCTTTGTTGTTGTTTACATTGACTTTGATCTTTGTTATTGTTTACATTGTTGATGACCTTTGTTATTGTTTACATTGTCTTGTTATTGTTTACATAGTTCTTGCATAGTTAGCTTTCACTATTGTTGATATATGCTCATGCACTATTGGTCTATAGTGCACTTATCATAACAAACTGGTGTTTTTTGCTTATGCACTATTGTAGTGCAGTTATGATAAATAACTGATGATTATGCACTGATTTGGGTAGTGCACTGTTAATTAAGAGGTGACTTGTGATATTATTATACATTTGATAATACAAGTTGGTGTCAACTCCTGTTTCCCACAGAGATTGGGTTCAACATAGAGATTATACAAGCACTTTATTAAGTCTTGTTGCTATTTAACATTGAAATAAGATAATTAATTATTTCAGGTTCTGTACTCACATTTTGGACATCATGTCTACATTTGAGTACTTTATTGAGCAGGGTAAAGCCCTTGGGAAGACAGGTGATAAATTAGAAGAATTTGCGACTGTTCAATATGCCAAGGCATTGAAGTCGGAAGAAAAGAAAATGAAAGAACAAACTGAACAAAAGAGAATAGAGGCTGAAATAGAACAAAAGAAACTGCAGATGCAGGTGGAGGAAAAAAGATTTCAAATGGAAAAACAAAAAAGAGAAGCAGAATCTCAGGAGAAGAGGCTTCAGGCTGAAGCTGAAAATAAGAGACTTGAAAAAGAAGCTGAAAATAAGAGACTTGAAAAAGAAGCTGAAAATAAGAGACTTGAAATAGAGGCTGAAGGAAAAAAGTTACAGGCCCAGGCTGAAGAAAAAAAGTTACAGGCCCAGGCTGAAGAAAGAAAGTTACAGGCTGAGGCTGAAGAAAGAAGGTTACAAAGAGAGGCTGATGAGAGAAAAGCAAAAATGGAACATGATGAAAAAATCTTAGCTTTAGAGTTAGAGAAGTTAAAGTTATTGAACACTGGTAATGCTAATGATGCAAATAAGGTGTCAAATAAGACTAATGCTAAGGATTTCAAGCTTAATCTACCAGCATTTAATCCCTCAATCGATGATATAACATTTTATCTAGATAGATTTGAAAGTGCATGTAATGTGCATAATATAGATAAAACATTATATGTGTATCATCTGTCCAAGATACTTAGAGGTGATGCTTTGACTTTGTTGAGTATGGTAGATGTGCCTGACAAAAACAACTATGAGGTTGTCAGGGCGGCATTGTTAAAGAAGTACCAACTTAACGAGGACGGATATCGTCTTAAATTTAAAACCATGTTACCAGAAACTGGAGTTGAATTCTCTGAATTCATCTCAGGCATCCGTCTTACTTTTTTACGATGGGTTGAGTTGTCTAAGACAGAAAATACATTTGAAGCTCTTATGGATTTACTACTTAGAGATAAGGTTATGTCTTCTGTTAATGAAGCTTTTCTATCTTTTCTTCATGAGCGTAAGCCTAAAAACATAAAAGAAATGGAAGAATACTGTAGCCAGTATGTTACTGCGCATCCGCACATAACCATTAGTAACTCTAAGGTGAAAGAAGGTCTGCCAGTTGCTTCGGCAGCACCTTATGGCCCAAATTTTATGCGTAAATTTCAGGGTAGCCAGAAAAATTTCAATAAAAAGAGTAATCGTAATTATGCCCAGAACCATAGTGATCAATTCCAGGGTGATTCTTCTTCCCAGAACTGGAGACAACCTAATACTACACGTTATTCTACTCCGGTTAACTTTAGAAATTTTCACAAAGGTAATCGGTATAGAGGAAAATATTTTATGCAGAGACCTCAATACCAAGATAATAGAGGTTCTCAACAGCATAGAGATAGTAATGACAGTTATGGAAACTGGAACTCAAACCAGGATAAAAATTACAGTAGGGACTTTAATGATAATTGCAGAGGCAATAATGGTCGCGGTAGATCGCAACATAAGAGAAAAAGATATCAACAGACAAACTCTGTTCAACAAGAATCTCAGGGAGCAGATAAACAGGTTAATAATGATAAAGACCATAATGCTATCGGATGCTCATCTTTTGATTTTGGTAGGGCAAATAAATGTATCCAATGCAGTACTTTATTTGATCCGAAAACCGTTAGTACTTTAAGCTGTGGTCATCCTTTGCCCGCTCTTCCTGCTAATGTTGCTCATGATGGGAGAGGTTCTCTTATATTACATAAGGGGCTAGTAAATAGTAATCCAGTCTCAGTGTTGTTTGATTCTGGATGTACTACTGTCGGCGTTAGGCAATCTCTTGTAGATCCATCCTGTGCTACAGGAAAAGTCATCAAATGTGTCACATTTGGTGGCACGTTAGAAAAGTATCCTACTGCTATAATACACATTGCTACTCCTTTCTTCACGGGAGAGGTCCACGCGTGTCTACTTCCAAACCCTATTGCGGACCTTATTATTGGTCGTATTCACGGAGTTAGGGAATGTACCCCACAGCAGATTGCTGTTTGGGAAGAGCAAAACATTGAAGCTACCAATGCGGTGGTCACAAGAGCACATGCTCTGGATCCACCTCAAACTTCATTAACTAATAATGATGAAGTAAATGACCAAGATAGTCACTTGACTATTACACGTGACTCATTTATCAAATTGCAAGAAGAAGATCCTTCTTTACAAAAATTCTTCATTCTAGCAAAAAAAGGTGATCCTAATCAGAACACTAATAGGAAATCTTGGATTTCTATGAAGAACGGCGTACTTGTACGTATGGTACAAGACTCGACTACGTCCACTCATTCACAAATTCTTGTGCCTAAGAGCATGAGATTGCAAATATTGCAACATGCTCATGACTCGCAATGTGCTGGACATATGGGTTTTTCCCGTACAAAGTCGAGGGTTCTTGCGGCTTTCTTTTGGCCATTTGTGAGCAAGGACATACGAATGTACTGTCGCTCTTGCAAAGTATGTCAGGAGGTCAAATCTAAAGGACCACGACATGCTGCGCCTATCCAGGCTGCTGACATTCCTATTCGCCCTTTTCAAAAAATGGCAATAGATATTATCGGTCCTTTTAGAATTAAGTCGGCTAGAGGACATCAATTTATCCTTACATGTGTCGATATGTGCACACGTTGGCCAGAGGCAATACCTCTCAAGAGCATCTCAACTGCTGATATCGCAGACGCTCTTTGGCTGATATTTTCTCGCTTGGGTTTTCCCGGAGAAATATTGTCAGACCATGGCACTCAACTTATATCAGACACTATGTCACAGGTAATGTCTATGCTACACATTAAAAGGTCTCTCAGCAGTATCTATCACCCAATGTCTAATGGGTTGGTCGAACGTTTAAATAGGACTCTGAAAACTTTACTTGGTAAAATAACTGAGGATCATCCTCAGGATTGGGACAGGGTCTTACCCGCGGCTCTCTTTGCGTATAGAGAGGTCCCCAATGAACATACGGGGTTTTCCCCTTTTGAACTTGTCTTTGGCGCGCAACCGCGCGGCCCTATGTCTTTACTTCACGATCTAATCACTGCCGATAATATTAGCGATGAGACTCAATCTTCTTATGAGTACGTCATTGCTCTTAGGCAAAAGATCATCGAGGCATGCAAACTAGCAACTTCGTCTTCAGAATTTGCTAAAGAAAAGGCAAGGCAGTTTGCAAATAAGAATAGATGTCTACGACAACTTTGTCCAGGTGACAAAGCTCTCGTTCTACTTCCTTCAAGGGAGAACAGACTTCTAATTGCATGGAAAGGTCCATATGCAATAGTCTCCAAAATTTCTGATGTCGACTATGTTGTCGATATTGATGGAAAGCATAAAACTTTCCACATAAATATGCTCACAGAATTTTATGAAAGACCTGACTATTTGCAGCCTATTTTCCAGGCTACGGACAATTCACAAGCAACTCGTGGTCAGTACTCATCTCTGTCAGTTATACAGGATGAGGAAACTACTTTTTCTGATGTCAATCTTCCTCTTTCTATGGTCCCACTTTATTCTACGGAATCTTGGAAAAACGTGACCGTTTCTCCAAATCTTTCCGCTGAGGAACATCGACAAGTTTCTTCGATGTTGCAAACATTTCAGGATGTTCTTACAGACATCCCGGGACACACACATGTCATAGAACATGACATTGTGCTAACTGATCACAATCCTATCAGAGTCAGACCATATCCAATACCTATTCATTTCCAGTCTCAAGTCGAAAAAGAGTTGGATGAAATGATACGTTTGGAAATCATTGAACCATCCACTTCAGCATACTCTTCGTCTATGGTTATTGTTCGAAAGAAGGATAATAACATTCGCATTTGCGTAGATTATCGCAAATTGAACCAAGTTACGAAGTTCGATGCTGAACCTATGCCTTCATTAGAAGAGCTACTCAATAAACTTTCTAATTCTAGATTCTTTACCAAACTAGATTTGTCTAAAGGTTATTGGCAAGTCCCGCTAACTGAACGTGCCAAACCTTTTACAGCTTTTTCTACACCTAGGGGTTTATTCCAATGGAATTTCATGCCTTTTGGTCTTATGAACGCCCCTGCTACATTCGTACGCATGATGCGGCGAATTCTCGCATATCGTACAGATGTCATAGCATACCTAGATGATATCTGTCTATTCAGTGATTCTTGGGAAGATCACTATTTGGGTTTATACGAATTACTGTCTACTCTTCGCGAGTATAACTTGACTGCAAAACCCTCTAAAGCCTTTATAGGATTTAGCGAGATTTCTTTCCTAGGTCATCGGGTTGGTCATGGTCTTTTAAAGACAGAGGACCACAATGTTTCAAAAATACTTAACATTTCGGTCCCTAAGACGAAGAAACAAGTAAGGAGTCTATTAGGTTTGATTCAATTCTACGGACGATTCATTCCGAATCTGTCCTCCATTATGGCACCGCTTTCTACTTTATTGAAGAAAGGGTCGCCTAATCTGATCCGCTGGTCTAAAGAATGTCAATCCTCATTGGACCAGGTTAAAGCCCTATTTTCATCTCCACCTATTCTTAAGTTACCTACTATTGAGAAGACTTTTGTTCTTCGAAGTGACGCCTCGTCAACAGGGATTGGGGCAGCACTAATGCAGGAGTATTCTGATACTTTGCATCCGGTGATGTATATCTCTAGGAAATTAAACGCTGCAGAAAAGAATTACTCGGTTTTAGACCGTGAGTTATTGGCTATGGTATGGTCTATTCTGAAGTTACAAAGATTTCTTCTAGGCGCACATTTCATTGTGGAAACCGACCAGAAAGCGCTTACTGCTATTCAGAGCAAAAACTTGAAGAGCTCGAGGTCCACTCGTTATGCCATAGCTCTTCAACCATTTCATTTCTCGGTTCGAGCTATCCGTGGTTCGGATAATGTAATGGCAGACATTCTGTCCAGATGTCCACACGATTCCACATGATTCTTCTGTCATATATATATATATTTCCTGATATACAGTCCAATGTTATAATGACATGTTAGTAGATTTTGTCTCACTTTTTTTTTTTTTTTTGAGGGAAATTTATAACATTGTACCATGTAATTATCTAAGAAGGCTTAGTTAGTGATATACGGGCCAAAAGATCACTCGGCCACATTTAAATAAATTATTTTCAGGATTGTATTAAGAAATTTACCAGTTGTCTTTAAGATTTGTGTTATTGATATTTTCGCAGCACATCATTGAAGTCTGCGAGTTTATGTCCATTGTGGAACTTTGAGGATATCAAGTCCTGTCCTACATTGGGAGCGGATGATGTCCACATCTTCTTCTATTGAATGTTTTATGTCACCGAAGAGCAACACATGTATTACTTATTAATTACTGTTACTTTATATAATGTAATAATATAGTGCGGTATATTAGTAAATTACACCGCTATTTGCAACACATTGTATGATAACACATAATATATTTAATTTCATATATTGGTATGAGTATAATTTGATTGTCATTATGTTGTTGCCATCATTGTGGCGTGTGTTGGTGGCACCTTCCTGGAATATATCAGCGTATACTTAGATAAATTTTTTCTCTAAGGATCTGAGATATGATCTCAGTGTCGCTCCATGCGTTGAGCTAATTTGTTAGGTATATATCCACGCATCATACGTGCGTTAGGAGCCTAGATTTTTTCCGGCTCCAGGATTTAAAAAAAAAAAAAAAAAAATGTCCCATTTTTTTTTTTTCCAGGGAGGGTGCGGTAATGTTACGCACGGATCATTATTATTTTTCGTTTGTATAAACATTTTTTCATATGTATGATCATTTTTTTGACTGAAGTGTGTATTATGTTTTCTATGGTCAAAGGGACATAATCCGAGTTATCGAGACTACAATTTGTTAGGAGTTGCCTTCTCTTGTATAGAGACACGTTCGGTCTATAATTTCTTGAACGAAGCGTGACCACATCTCCTTATTTGGTAGTATCAGTCAACTATGGTAGATGTCTGAAACCTTTCTTAACGCTTCTTTTCATGACCATAAAAGGCGCGACTGTGTAAGACTTTTATCTCGAATGTTCTTCGAATCGTCTTATTGTGAACGGCAACTCAGAGATTGTCGTTCTGCGCATGTCAAACCGGGAGTTCGTTCTGTGTGTTCCGCCCAGTTGGGGCAGTTTAGAAATGGTTTAAGAAGCGAGCAGACGCAACTGCGTCTTGTGATTCTCTGAGGGAAATACAGTGTCTTAGTGAGTTAGTTAGCTAACTAGACTATTTCCCAGTATTATGCAGCCTGCCTGGAGGCATATGTTCATGGTTGATTTTCCGAAATAAGGTAATTCCTCTTGTATCGAACTTTATGCTATCGTCTAGAGGTTCGTCATTTTGTCGCCTATTTGCTCGCCTGTGTGATGCAAAATGGAGAGGTACTTTGACTAGGATTAAGTCACCGGTATCTGTATACCTGAACTAGTTAAATATATATGGGTCGCTCTAGACCAACAAGACTGTTGTCTGTGTTCCAGGATTCGTTATATCAGAGATCACGTCCAAGTCAGATGGTTAGACTTAGGAACATTATAAAGGTCGAGCTGACCTGTAGCCCATGTATGCTATTCACGTGCAGACAGTGAACGGACTTATTGTATACAACTGATCTGCTAGCATCAGAATGGGAGCATTTATTATTGTTTATGAACATTGAAGATCTGTAGCTGACACTGTTGCAGAAGTTATAGAAATTATTATTATTTATACAGCTTCACGAACTAGCACTCGATGATTGATGAATTTCTGAATCTATTGAACTGTGATGTCTTATGACGCATATATACAACAGCTATCATTGCTGACTACAGAAATTGTTTTCAATGTGCCATATCATCTTGCTGAACTCGTTAACCATGTTGATGTCATAAGTATCATGACTGTTTTGTGGCGTGCAATAAATGAAAGAAACTTATACAACGAAGTTACCCTTTCTATGACTCTACACGTCATGTTGCCTGTGTGATAACCCATTGAACTGTTCCACTACCACATACACAGCAACATCCTAAATCAGAGAAGACACCTACATCTTACACTTTAACACCAGGTGTCGATAAGGGTGGCAAGTTACCACTTCAGCACAAATCCACCCTTATCACATGACTTCAATAGTTTGTCTTTATGGGAACTATTATTGGAGATGTTCTCAGTTCCTGATATTAACACAATTTAATTCCCCTCTTAATGTTATTTTTACAAGGTCATTTTAAGCTGGGGGTACATAATTTTGAGCTCAGCTGGCCCCATCAGCTTATCTGGCGTGATGGCGGCAGGAACAGACTCCTCTGCTCGACTCTCCCCTCGGCTCTGGAGACACCTCACTGATAGCTAAATGGACCAAGGAGTATGCTGTCCGACTCTGGATTCAGCAAAGCTCTGACCAGGTGCTGCTCAATACCATCAAGACCACGGTCCCTGAAAACAAGAAGGATGTACCTTCTACTTCATAACTAATTTATACTTTCTTTTTACACTGAGCACAATACATCACAAACATTGAGTTCAGAGCGTTAGGCCAACTGTCAGCTTCATCTGAAATACTTTATACCAGTATTTACCTCCTTAATGGTTACCACGCCTCTGCACTTCCAGCATTATTTCTGTCTAATCAATAATCTAGGTGTCAGTGTACTGTTTGGCCATTCCATGCAGTTTTACTTTCCTCCGACACCTTCTGTTCAGGCGGGAGCATTATAGGTTTTACATCATGTTTGCTACTGAACTACACATATATACAGGCATAAATTAACAATTCACATTCAATTTTCATTACAAGATACTGAATGGTTTAAGCTTACCACAATTCATGGAAACAAACACAGATACGTTGATTAGCAATGAATTCTGGCACAAATTCCCATCTGCTTATGTTCCAGGCTTTTATTTAGCAAAATATGAGCTGGCTTCAACGCACTGTGGCTTTATCAAGCTTATTTGCACTAGTGGTCTCGAACTAACGCTCCTAAGTGAGTATATCAGCGAGTCTAGCCAATGGAGCCACGTTTCGACAAGTGTTTGAAAAAAATGTTACCTTTTCACGTCTCCCCTAACAACGAAAGATAGTATTTATAGCCCGACCAATCGTGGTTAGTCTTTCATTTGTTGCGCTCCAATCAATTTGGAGTTTACATGGTAGGCTATTTCTGTAACGTAAGGTTTTGTTCAAACACGTTATAAAAAAATTTTATGAGCAGAAATGATTTTTATGTTGTCAGGCATCCCCACTATTTTATTTTGGTTATAATTTATTAATTCCTGGACTATTTGCGTAACGTTTTACATATTCTTTGTCAGCAAGCCCTAAGGAACCCAAATATCCAAATTTAAAAGAGCTACGTGGCTGCGTTCAAAATATGCAATTCCTTCTACCTCCTGTTTCGAAGATGTGCTGTCTGGGTACTGTAATGTTTTCAAACGTAAACCCATATAATGTTATCTTTCCTAATAAGCGTTTTTTGTGATTTTAAAACCTAACTCTGGGATGGGTAATGTATTTTATCACTGTCCGTCTGAAAAAAAAAAAATTAGTGCAGGTGGCCTTACACGCGTGATAGTAGTAATTGTGTATCGCGCGACGCGTGTTTAATTTTGCATGCGTTCCTGATTTTATTCGCCCCTCTCTCTTTCTTTCTATTTGAGTCCATCTGTTCGTTCGTTTTGGTAACGTAATATAATTAATGTTAGGATTAATTTAGGTCATTACGCAGGGTGCCTCTCAATGTTTTTCCAAGAAATACAGCACACGTTTCATTGAAGAAAGTGGGTAATAATACAGTAAGCTTTTACTATCAACGTGAAAGCGTTACAATTTGCAGACGAAGCAGAAAACAAGGGGGATTTCGAGTACCTTCTTTGTGACAGCACTGTTATTTTACCATTGCTCTTTTCTTTATTAATTTTATTGTTAGGCTTCATATTTACCTAATAATTTATATATGTGGATTAGAATATTCCACGACACCTCCCCTCTTAAAACAGACATTATATGTCAGTCCTTTATTCTATATACACATAGAGAAATTTATTATTATTTCTGGGGTTTAAGGTGATTCTCATCACACGGATGGCGGCTTAAAAAATCCGCTCCCAAATTGGTTTTTCCAGATATATACTCAATGCTAAAATTATATGGAGCCAAAAGTAAAGACCATCGGAGTAACCTGGAGTTCTCATGTCTAGCCTGTGCTAGAAACGATAAAGGTTTGTGGTCTGTTTGCAACTTAAAGGCCTTCCCATACAGATAAAGATGGCGGCGTGGTAGGCCGCACTTTTTGTGTTGTGCATTTCATGTCGTCGTTTTGGAGTCTGCATCTGTGGTAGCAGCCCTCATTAATGCTGTATGAGTTTGTAAAGTGTTTGGCTCATTTTCTGGATTGTGTTGATAAGTATTTTAAAGATGAAAACATCAAGTTTGCCTGTCATGTGAGTTCGCTGTTTGTGTTTACCGAGTGAACAAGATGGCGGTTTTTTTTGTGATGTGTCAACTGGACAGTGTTTCAAAACATTACAGATTTATTGAGGGCTATTGTTACTGCTCCAGGTACATTTTTGTATGTACCTGCAAGGATACTTGGAGAGGAGATGGGCACCGCCAAGCAAACCTCTTGCCCACTGAAATGTTATGATGGAAAGTCAACTCAGTAATAATTTGCCGGATCGGCCGATGCCCGGATTAACAACGACCGCGCTCTCATTGCCCCTTGAGAGTGATAAGTCAACGAATGGGGTACAAACACCTGTTTTGAAACTTCCAAGAGAAAATTTTGTTGTTGGAACTTGGAATGTACGCACGCTATATGCGTGTGGAAAAGTCAAAGAACTAACACATGAACTTGTTAGATACTCGTGGGACATCCTGGGCCTAGCAGAAGTCAGATGGACAGGATTAGGTGAATCAATAACGGATGATGGTCACAAAATTTGGTTTAGTGGAGATGAGTCTAAACATCAGCATGGAGTAGGTTTTATCGTACATAAAGATAGATTGAACTCTGTCATCAGCTGCACCCCAATAAATAGCAGGCTTATCACCATTCGTATTGCAGCACATCCAAAGGGCATCTCCATCATACAGGTATATGCCCCCACTACTGACTATGAGGATGAGGCAATTGATACATTTTATGACAATTTGGATGAAGCAATTAAGAAAATTCCAAAGAAAGATCTTCTCATTGTTCTAGGTGATTGGAATGCTAAAATAGGGCCAGATGCATACGGTCACTGGGCTGGCACAGTGGGGAAATTTGGGACTGGAGAAACCAACGATCGAGGACTAAGGCTACTAGAATTTGCCAGTAACTATAAACTAACCCTTGCAAATACACTATTTCCTCATAAGTTATCAAGAAGAACAACGTGGCATGCCCCAAAAACTGAGATACATAACCAAATTGATTTTATTCTTGTATCCAAAAGATTCAAGTCCAGCATTAATAAAGCCAAGACTAGGACTTTTCCTGGCGCCGACATTGGTAGTGATCACGACATGGTATTGATGACGCTCAAGCTTAAACTCAAAAAGAACTATAATCAAAACAGATGTTCTCAGTTAAGATTCAATTTAGACAAATTGAAAGATCCAGAAATCGCGGGAATCTTTGAGGCAACTGTTGGAGGAAAATTCGCAGCTCTCAACTTTTTGGAGGATGATATCAACTCAATCACAGAGAACATGAAAGACGTGCTCATTGAATCAGCAACAGAAATACTTGGTAAAAGAAAGAAAATAAACAAACCATGGGTTACAGATGACATTCTGAAGTTATGTGATACACGACGGGAAATGAAAAAGGTTAAGAAAGAGGTTCCTGAAGCAGCATGGCAATACAGTATGGTGAATAAAAATATTAGAAAGAAAATGAAACAGGCCAAAGAAAAATGGGTAGCTGATCAATGTGAGTCCATTAATACGGGGCTAATAAAAGGTAACAGCAAGGCAGTTTTTGACACATTAAGAAGACTATCAAAACCCCAACAGCCCAGGGTAACTGTCATAGAAGATAGCAATGGGGCTCTGCTCAATGAAAAAACAGCTGTAATGAGAAGGTGGACAGAATATTGTAAAGAATTATATAACTGTAAACTTGACACTGACTTAGGCATATTAAACAACATTAAGTGCGAAAACAGAGAACTCGGAAATGCAGCAATACTACGGGAAGAAGTGGAAGAGGCTATATGTTCGATGAAAGGAGGGAAGTCACCGGGTGTGGATAATATACCAGCAGAGCTCTTGAAATATGGAGGACCAGATATAGTAAAAATCATGACAACAATTTGCCAGAAGATATGGAGTACAAAAAAATGGCCAAAAGAATGGACGCAGTCATTAGTAATACCGCTTCCAAAGAAAGGAAATCTAAAAATGTGCAAGAACTACAGAACCATTAGCCTTATTAGTCATCCAAGTAAGGTGATGTTAAGGATACTTTTGAACAGAATAAAACAGAAATCAGAAGAAATCTTGTCAGAGGAACAGGCTGGCTTTAGACCAAAAAGAAGTACCTCAGAACAAATCTTCAATATTAGATTACTGATCGAAAAACATCTCCAGCATCAACATGATTTATACCATAACTTCATCGATTTCACAAAAGCCTTCGATCGAGTCTGGCATGAAGGTTTATGGCAAATAATGAGAAAATTCAATTTTGATACCAACATCATAAATATCATTGAAGCACTATACAAGGACGCAAGCAGTGCTGTTTTTGCAAGCAATGACATTGGAGAATTTTTCAAAAACAACTGTAGGAGTTCGCCAGGGATGTATCCTGTCACCAGTGCTCTTTAACATTTATCTAGAACATATTATGCAGGAGGCTCTCTACGATTATAAATCAACCATATCGATTGGAGGCCGACCTCTGTGTAATCTACGTTTTGCTGATGATATTGATCTGATAGCTGGAACAGAATCAGAACTTCAAGACCTTACCTCTAGACTGGAGAAAGTAACAAGAACATATGGGATGGAAATTAATATAGAAAAAAGCAAGATATTGGTGAATAGCCATAAGAAACATGTTCCGACCAACATTACGTTAAATGGGCAAACGTTAGAAGAAGTTAACACCTTTAAATATCTCGGGTCCACTATATGTAGTGATGGAAGATCAAATAAAGAAATCAAGACAAGACTTGAGATGGCCTCAGCTGCCATGACAAGGTTGAATGTGATCTGGAAAAGTAACATCAGTTTTCCTGTGAAGATCAAATTATACAAATCACTTGTATTATCTATTCTCTTGTATGGGTGTGAGGGCTGGACACTCACTGCAGATACGGAGCGAAGGATTCAGGCTTTCGAGCATAAATGTTACAGAAGAATTTTGCGCATTTGCTATAAAGAGCACAAAACAAATGTCTATGTTAGAGAGAAGATAAACACCTATGCAGGCCATCAAGAACCACTTTTGTCAATAGTGAAACGTCGAAAGCTTGCCTGGTTTGGGCATGTAACTCGTCATGACTCCCTTTCGAAAACGATCCTCCAGGGAACAGTCGAAGGTAAACGGAGAAGAGGAAGGCAAAGAAAATCCTGGGCTGATAACATCAAAGAATGGGCAGGACACGGTTTCTCCACACTTGTACGCATTGCTGAGAATAGAGAGCAGTGGAGGACCCTGTCTGCTGATGCTTCCACCATGGCACCCCTACGACCCATGACGGGTTATGGGTTGAGATGGGATGCTAGTTGAGTAATTGATTTCAGCTTTATTCAATTTTCTGCTAGCATATGCCACTGGGCTTAATTTCCCATCCAATGCATCTGATTTCTGTAGTAGAGTTGCACCTAACCCAATATTACTTGCATCCGTCCTTACTATGAATTCTTGACTTAAGTCAGGTAATTTCAAAATGGGTTTACTTGTGAGCTTTTCCTTCAATTCTTGGTAAGTCATTTCACATTGTGGTGTCCATGTAATGCGATCTGGATGTCCTTTACGTGTCAATTCAGTTAACGGTGCACATATGGAATTAAAGTTTTTGATATACTTCTGGTAGAAACCACATAATGAGACAAAGGATCTCACGTCCTTCTTGGTTTGTGGTCTCGGGGCTTTCTGTAGTTTCTCTAAATTCTTTGGGTCAGGGGTCATGTTTCCCTGATAAACTGTGTGTCCCAAAAATTCCAATTCTTTACATCCAACGCAACATTGGTTGGTCGGGCTGTTAAATTTGCCCCTAAGTCGATCAAACAGCATGTTCAGAGAGTCAATGTGTTCCTCAAATGTTTCTGTTGCTATAAGGATATCATCCATAAAATTTGTTATACAGGGATTATTCAGAGGATCCAATAATTTTCTCATCATTCTAGAGAAGACACTAGGCGCATTCTTCAATCCAAATGGCAATCTATTAAACTCATAGTGTCCTTCTGAGGTACTAAAAGCTAGGTATGGTCTAACCTCAGGCTTTACTGGAATCTGATAATATCCTTTACTCAGATCCACTTTTGAGAAATATTTAGCTTTATTTAGTCTGGCAAACAGCTGATTTGTATCCGGCAATGGATCCACCTGTCCTTCTGTAATAGCATTCAGTCTCCTGTAATCTATACAGAGTCTATGTTCTCCAGAGGGCTTCCTTAAGAGTACAACACCGGAACGATACGAAGACTCACTGTGCGAAATAATTCCTTCCTTCAACAGATAGTCTATCTCTTCCTTCAAAGCTTTCTCCTTAGCAAACGGAATCGAATATGGTTTCATACAGACAGGTGTGGAGTCTATTAGTTTCATATCATATTCCAATAGGTTTGTATGCCCTGGTCGGTCTGTTAACACCTCTGCATGATTATTTAGAACCTGTTGCACTCTCTCTTTCTGAGTTTTCGTTAAATGTGTACTGATTTTCACCTGTGCTGCTGTCTCACAGGGGTGTAATGGATATTCAAATGATGAAAGTGGTTCCTTTTTCCTCTCCATGGCGATGGACAAGGTCAACAAGTGTGTCTCTTCCTGATGTTCTCTTTCCAAATATTTCTTCAGGAGATTCACATGATAGATTTTTTCTTGCCCCGTCTCATCTATCTTATAATTTGTTCTAGACACCTTCTCTAGAACTGTATATGGACCCTGCCATCCAATTTGTAACTTATTCTGACTCCCGGGCAAAAGAAGCAGTACTTTCTCTCCCACAGCCAAATTTCTGTCTTTCGCCTTCCTGTTATAATAGGCAGCATGTTTCTTCCTGGCTTGTTTCAAATTTTCATTGGCAAGTTTCCAGCCAGTTTTTAACCGAGTGGTCAGCTCATTCACATATTGGTATGAAGATGTAATGTTTTCCTCTGCCTTTTCATCAGTCCACGTTCTTAACATAGCTACATATGGACCTTTAATTGTGTGGACCTATTTGTCCATGCACCGGTATGGTCTCTTCCACTCGAAGCTTTATAGTGATGATTTTTCCTCCCAGAATTATCATTCACAAAACGACCGCTACCAATTTTTTCTTTTGGGGCTTTCTCCCCACTTAAAATTCTTGATGAGAGATTTCCTCTCTACATCCTCTTCCTCCAGTTTGTTTAAGTCCGATTGAGGGATTTTCGGCTTATCCTGGGGTAACACATCTTTTTGCACTCTCCGCATAGTGGCCATTGTAAAACAGTTAAGTGAAGCTTGTCCGTGAAAAGGGGCTTCCCATTCCATTTGGTCCACTTTATCAAATCTATATTTTTTTTTATTATCAGGCCTAATTTTGCCCCGTGGCGTGTCCAGGTCCTGATCCATGTTCCCACTTGTGGGTGTTCCCTCATGTGCTATGCTACACCTTTCTACAAAATTCTCAATGTCCCATCTTGCTTTGGGCCAATAATAATTGTGAGCCACCTTTTGAATGATGGTACCTATCTTCTCATGGTCCCCATCTGGTTTCACATGTAGGCTCCTTATTAAGTCTGCCCTATATCTTTTTGGAAGAACCAGCTGTCCGTGACCTTTGGATCTAGCTCCAGTCTTCCTATACATCAACTTGTTTTTCATGTAAAAATCTCCCTTGCCTGGAGTTGTATGACAAGTTGACAATTTTCTGAAACAAGGCTTGAGTGTTTTATCCCCAGCCTGTGCCTTCCTCATCTCTTCTGGAGTGGTATCTAACATAATATCCTCCTCCTGTCTTGAGGTCGACCTGACCTGAAGGGTTGCCATATACACAGGTTTCCTTCTGCAACGGTCAGTGTCATGATTGTCCATCTGACAATTCTTACACCACCTTTTTCCTTGGTTGAAAGATTTTCTTTCATCATATTTCCTTTCATCGAATTGTGGGAATTTATTTTTATTTTCATACCGTGGCCTATCAAATTGGTGCTTACCTTTATTTTGATCCTTAGGATCAAATTTATTAAAGTTCTGTGGTGCCCTAAAGTTATCCACTTGTTTCTTTTTTATTACCTGTTACCTCTGCTTGAGCTGCTTGATACCTTTCAGCAACATTTAGCAACTCACCCAGCCTCTCTGCACCTTGTTCCATGAGAAACTTTCTCAGGTCTGAAGCCATGGACTCTCTTAATTGCTCTATAAGGACCATTTCCTTAAGATCTTGGGTTTTCCCCAGAGAAGTCCATTTCTCCAAGTATGTCTCTATTCGTGCAGAGAACTGGTGATAGGTTTCACCTGACAGTAGTTTAGCATTCCTAAATTTTTTCCTATAAAATTCTGCATTCTTTTCATACCTTAACAAAAGAGCCTGCTTTAGCATGTCATAATTTTCCTGATCACCTCTGCTCATTTTTGCAAAAACTTCATAAGCTGCCCCACGAAGTCCCTGAGATAACTTTAAGCTCCACCTTTCTCTCTCTAACCCATACGTGGTAGCTAATAGTTCATACCTATTTAGGTAGCTCTCTATATCATCGTCTTTCTCAACAAAATGATCTAAATGAAAATTCATAGCTGAGGTTGAGGCTCCTTGGCTAGCAGTGGCATCAGAGGCAAAGGGACTGGCACCATTTTCAGGAGCATGGCCCTGAAACTCAAACTCCCTTAGTCGTAACTCATGTTCCCTTTGTAATCTCTTCTCTTCTGCTTCCCTTTCTGCTGTTAATCTCTTGTCCTCCCTTTCTGCAGCTAATTTCTTCTCTTCCCTTTCTGCAGCTAATTTTCTTTCTTCTCTTCCCTTTCTGCAGCCAATCTTTTGTCTTCTCTTTCTGCCTCCAATTTCTTAGCCTCAGCCTCAATCTGCAACCTCTTAGTCTCAGCCTCAGCCTCAAATTGTAACTTCTTAATTTCCCTTTCAGTCTCTAACTTTCTTTCGGCCTCTTTTTCTAATCTTCTTTCTTCGCGTTCAATAAATTTGTCACATTCCGTAGTGACATAGGCAACCATAACTTGCCCATCTAATCCTAACTCTTTTGCAGTCTGAACAGCAGCAGATCGAAACTTGGCCAGGTCCGCCATTGTCTATCAGGTAAATTTCTACAATGTCTAACCAACAATTTAATCTCTAAATATATCTAATGGACAACACAGGCACCGTGAGCTCAACCTTATTTAATTCCACCAAGGATACCTTTTAATTCTTATATTCCCTGAAGTGAATTACCCCCAATATTTTTAATAGGGAAAGATTCAAAATCCCAAGAGCGAGCCCCCAATATATGTGGTGAAGTGGGATGTTATAAATATTTATAGGGGACTTAGTGTACTGACTGAGATCAGCTGTGAAGGTATCTATATCTAATAAGAGTAGTGTATTATAGATAACCTTACTTGCTGCCACATATATGTATATCTCAGTCAGAATTATTCTGGAATAGTGTGATGACTACGTTATATGTCTAGGGTATGTGTATGATGAAGTGTAAGTCAAAACAACAACAGACAGATAAACAATTTAATTTATTCCACCACACTTGACAACACTGTGACACTCACATACATATAACACTCTAAAGGATATCTTAAGGAGTCACTGATAACTTTTCAAATAACAATATGTATTCATTGCTGTTATGAATGAATATGTGTCCTGATTCAAATACAAAGGGAACCAGGAATCACAACAATCAATTTTAATTACAAGTTATATGTACAGAATTTCTCAATATGAATATTGTAGTGACATATATTATAAAAAGTATCCTATGTGTGTCAGTTGTGTAGTAGTAATATGAGGTAATACTGGTTTTGTTTTGTTCAAGCTCTGTTGGTATTTGTCATCATGACTTCAATAGTTTGTCTTATGGGAACTATTATTGGAGATGTTCTCAGTTCCTGATATTAACACAATTTAATTCCCCTCTTAATGTTATTTTTACAAAGTCATTTCAAGATGAGGGGACATAATGTTGAGCTCAGCTGGCCAAATCAGCTTATCTTGCGTGATGGCGGCAGGAAAGGACTCCTCTGCTCGAATTCTCCCCTGGGCTCTGGAGACACCTCACTGATAGCTAAATGGACCAAGGAGTATGCTGTCCGACTCTGGATTCAGCAAAGCTCTGACCAGGTGCTGCTCAATACCATCAAGACCACGGTCCCTGAAAACAAGAAGGATGTACCTTCTACTTCATAACTAATTTATACTTTCTTTTTACACTGAGCACAATACATCACAAACATTGAGTTCAGAGCGTTAGGCCAACTGTCAGCTTCATCTGAAATACTTTATACCAGTATTTACCTCCTTAATGGTTACCACGCCTCTGCACTTCCAGCATTATTTCTGTCTAATCAATAATCTAGGTGTCAGTGTACTGTTTGGCCATTCCATGCAGTTTTACTTTCCTCCGACACCTTCTGTTCAGGCGGGAGCATTATAGGTTTTACATCATGTTTGCTACTGAACTACACATATATACAGGCATAAATTAACAATTCACATTCAATTTTCATTACAAGATACTGAATGGTTTAAGCTTACCACAATTCATAGAATAAACACAGATACGTTGATTAGCAATGAATTCTGGCACATTTACTGGCACAAATTCCCATCTGCTTATGTTCCAGGCTTTTATTTAGCAAAATATGAGCTGGCTTCAACGCACTGTGGCTTTATCAAGCTTATTTGCACTAGTGGTCTCGAACTAACGCTCCTAAGTGAGTATATCAGCGAGTCTAGCCAATGGAGCCACGTTTCGACAAGTGTTTGAAAAAATGTTACCTTTTCACGTCTCCCCTAACAACGAAAGATAGTATTTATAGCCCGACCAATCGTGGTTAGTCTTTCATTTGTTGCGCTCCAATCAATTTGGAGTTTACATGGTAGGCTATTTCTGTAACGTAAGGTTTTGTTCAAACACGTTATAAAAAAATTTTATGAGCAGAAATGATTTTATGTTGTCAGGCATCCCCACTATTTTATTTTGGTTATAATTTATTAATTCCTGGACTATTTGCGTAACGTTTTACATATTCTTTGTCAGCAAGCCCTAAGGAACCCAAATATCCAAATTTAAAAGAGCTACGTGGCTGCGTTCAAAATATGCAATTCCTTCTACCTCCTGTTTCGAAGATGTGCTGTCTGGGTACTGTAATGTTTTCAAACGTAAACCCATATAATGTTATCTTTCCTAATAAGCGTTTTTTTGTGATTTTAAAACCTAACTCTGGGATGGGTAATGTATTTTATCACTGTCCGTCTGAAAAAAAAAATTAGTGCAGGTGGCCTTACACGCGTGATAGTAGTAATTGTGTATCGCGCGACGCGTGTTTAATTTTGCATGCGTTCCTGATTTTATTCGCCCTCTCTCTTTCTTTCTATTTGAGTCCATCTGTTCGTTCGTTTTGGTAACGTAATATAATTAATGTTAGGATTAATTTAGGTCATTACGCAGGGTGCCTCTCAATGTTTTTCCAAGAAATACAGCACACGTTTCATTGAAGAAAGTGGGTAATAATACAGTAAGCTTTTACTATCAACGTGAAAGCGTTACAATTTGCAGACGAAGCAGAAAACAAGGGGGATTTCGAGTACCTTCTTTGTGACAGCACTGTTATTTTACCATTGCTCTTTTCTTTATTAATTTTATTTGTTAGGCTTCATATTTACCTAATAATTTATATATGTGGATTAGAATATTCCACGACAGCACATACGAAGGAACGAGACGATCATAGTTACAGATTATAGGTACAAAATGTCATACTTTGAAGTTGCTGATAATACTCTCAGCTTCTTAGTGATTCTTCAAGAATTAAGTCCTATAAACATCCACAGCAATATATTCAGGTTAGAGTTCTGAATCGGCTAACCTCTCTTTGCATCCATGCCACGACTTTGGCATAGAAGAATGTACGGCATATAAAATATGAAGCATACGAATAAATAAACTGGTTTACACGTAGGTATTATTCCTCTACGGTAATCTAATATGACCACCGACTCCGTCTGTCCATTCTAGGAAATTACATGCTAAGATGACTTCCCGCTAGACTACAACTGGGAGCGGCCTGACACTTTAGTTTACGGCAATAAATATACAAATATAACCGGGGCGACACTTGCATGATCCTTCCATCATTGGCTTCGTCAAGAATACCAATTGAATCAATATAACATACTGGCTTATACAAAACTGCCAGAAGATTCCAATAATCTATATCTCGGACATAACAAAGTCCGCACTGCCCCGTTCAAAACATGACGTCACAATCCCCAAACTAGGTTACCCGTGCGTCCAAAGCAACTCACACTGCATTGTGCACGTCAGTGCGTGAATCAATCGAACGCACAAATAATAAAATATATAAAGACTGGTGCGTACATTTGGCAGGACCGAAGACTACCCCCTTAGGTAATAAATGTACGTAACAGCTCCCTTATCACCTCCCCTTAAAAAAAATTAATTCTATTAATTTTTTTTTAACTTAAATGCATAAAGTTATACCATATTAAGAAAAGAATATTAAAAGAAATCAATATAACTAAATGATAGTATGCATTAAAGCACACATCCACAATCGACCTACTTTGGAACGATGTGGTAATATTCGAAGTAAAAACAAGTTTGAAAATGAAAATGAAAAAAACCATTAAAAAAAGATGATAATAAAATTCAACTAAGTTTTCTAAAAAAAATTTGAAACATATGATTTCAAAAATGAAAATGAACAGCAACACTGATGATAATCAATGACAAGAGGATCAATAAAACAGAAAAATTGAAAATACAATGTGCAAAAATGAAACAATGCAAAATTAAACACATTAAGAATTAACACACTTAATGTTTTTCTAACACTAGTATGGTTGACTAGTGATCTAAAAGTGAGATATCATAACTAAGACCCGTGAATGTAGGTATTACCTGACAACTAAGAAAGTTAGTTTGTGTGTGATCCATAATCAGTTAAATAGATTAAGTTGAATTATTCTAATTTATATATTTCTTAATTACTAACAAATAAACAGTTACTAATATTTCTAAGTAATTCCAGTATCACTCATTGTTAATGTTCAGTTGCAACTAGTTAGTAATAGACGAGATAATGTTCTCAATGTTCCATACACGATATAATATATTCTCTAACACGTTATGTAGTGTAATATGTTCCATAGGAATAACAAATGTATATTTGTCGCTCTTAACAATGTTGCCATATTAATAAAAAGTTACTGTAGTACCAATGTTCCTGTTCTAATAAAACGTTAATATAGTATCAATAACAATGTACAAAGTTATTCATGTTATCGGTGAGGATGTTCCAACATCTGGATGTGGTTTAGTTTCGACACGTTCACTTGGGCATCTTGATAGACAGTCTGCGAACACATTCTGCACTCCAGGAATAGCTCGTATCTCAAAATGGAACGGTTGAAGCGCTATAGCGTAACGCGCTGACTTTGATGACTTAACGTTCCCTGTATTCAGTGCGGTAAGAGCTTTCTGGTCAGACTCCACCACAAAGTGTGATCCGAGGAGATAACGATCCAGTTTAGTGATTGCCCAGACAAGAGCAAGGAGCTCTTTATCCAGAACGGAATATTTCGTCTCGCTCGGCGTGAGCTTTCTGGATACGTACATAACCGGAAATAAGGTGCCGTTATATTCCTGCATCAAAACTGCAGCAATAGCGTAAGAACTTGCATCACTGCGAAGGACAAAGGTGAGATCTTTGTTAGGCAACCTTAAAAAAGGTGCATTTGAAAAAAATTGTTTTATATAGTCTAACGCCGTTTGGTGATCCTGCGACCACTTTATTACATTAGATGTGCCTTTCTTCAGTAGAGAAGAAAAAGGTGCAGTTATAGTAGACAAATGAGGGATGAATTTTGAATAGAACTGTATTAGTCCTAAAAGCGACCTAACTTGTTTTTTTGTCTTAGGTGCTGAAATGTTTAAAATTTTAGAGACGTTACTGTCTTCTGTATACATGAAACCATGACCTATGCGGTGACCCAGAAATGAGATGTCATGAAAACCGACAAAAGCCTTTGAAGGTTTCGCTGTTAAGTTATAATCCCGTAAGGTAGAAAGTAAAGCTTTTACTCCATGAATATGTTCATCCCAAGAGTCACTGAAAAGACAGATGTCATCTATATAAGTAATGACATCGGGACGATGAGACAATATGCGGCGCATCATGCGTACAAAGGTAGCTGGCGCATTCATTAACCCGAATGGCATAAAATTCCATTGAAAAAGACCCCGTGGTGTCGAGAAAGCGGTGAATGGCTTTGCTTTAGGAGTGAGTGGCACTTGCCAATATCCCTTTGAAAGGTCAAATTTCGAAAAGAATGTAGCATGAGATAATCTCTCCAATAAGTCATCTAAAAAAGGTAATGGTTCCGCATCGAATTTTGTAACTTTGTTTAATTTCCTGTAATCTACACAAAGACGTATATTGTTGTCTTTCTTCCTAATGATTACCATGGAAGAAGAATATGGTGATGAAGATGGTTCAATTATATTTAATTGAAGCATCTCATCCAATTCCTTATCAACCTTATCACGAAAGTGTAAAGGAATAGGATATGGGCGAACTCGAATAGGCGTATCGTCAGTCAGAATAATGTCATGTTGGATGACTGACGTATGACCTGGGATGTCAGTGAGAACATCCTCATACGAGTGTAGAATATTAGAGACTTGCTGACGTTGATCAGCCGAAAGAGTAGATGAGATTGTAACATCATTCCATTTCTCAGTGGAATGGAGTGGTACAACTGGTATTGGTAGTTGTACATCATCGAAAGAAGATTCTTCTTCTTGGATGACTGACAAACTAGAATAGTGTTGAATAGGAGGTGTAGGATCGTCAGTTGCCTGAAACACTGACTGTAGATAATCAGGACGTGAGTAATACTCCTTCAACATGTTAATGTGGAAGGTTTTATGTTTACCATTAACATCAACGATGTAGTCGACATCGGATATTCTTGAGATGATCCTGAAAGGACCTCTCCAGGTAATTAAAAGACGATTGTTATGCGCAGGTAGTAAGACAAATCTTCATCACCAGGTATGAGCTGGCGAAGACGTCTATACTTGTTTGCAAATAGACGAGCTTTTTCTTTGGCTTGTTCAGATGATGCAGTAGCTAGTCTACAAGCATCTATGATTCTCTTTCTCAGAGAGATCACATACTCATAAGAGGATTGAGTTTCCTCTTCAATATTCTCGTCAACCAATAAGTCGTGGATTAACGACATAGGACCGCGTGGTTGCATGCCAAAAACAAGCTGGAATGGAGAAAACCCCGTGGCTTGATTTTGTACTTCGCGATACGCAAAGAGACAAGCGGGTAGGACCCGATCCCAGTCTTGGGGATGGTCTTGAGTCATCTTACCCAACAACTGCTTGAGTGTCCTATTGAGACGCTCAATTAACCCATTTGACATCGGATGATAAATAGAACTAAGAGATCTGTCTATACCTAATGTCTTCATAACTTGAGACATGGATTCAGAAATGAATTGAACCCCATGATCCGACAAGATTTTCCGTGGAAAACCAATGCGTGAAAAGATTAACATCAATGCCTCTGCTACACTGGCAGATGAAGTGTTCTTGAGAGGGATGGCCTCAGGCCAACGAGTGCACATATCAATGCACGTAAGGATATGCGTATGCCCTCTAGCAGATGGAAGTATCGGACCAATAATGTCAATGGCCATTTTATCAAATGGTCTAATCGGGATGTCCGCAGCTTGAATAGGAGCCGCATGAAATGGACCCCGTACCTTAACTTCCTGACATATCAAACAGGACCGACAATAGAGAGTGATGTCCCTATGGACGCCTGGCCAGTAGAATGCCGAAAGCACTCTGGATTTGGTACGCGAAAAACCCATATGGCCCGCACATTGCGAGTCATGCGCATGTCGTAATATACGAGATCTCATAGAGGATGGGACTAAGATCTGATAACATAAGGATGAATCCTTTTCCCGTATTACTCTAACCAAAATCCCATTCTTAAGTATAAAGTCATGTCTAGATTTTGCACGTTTGTTGCTTGTATTCTTTTTGTTAACATACTGAAAAATTTTTTTTAATGAATCATCACTTTTTTGTAATGTTGCAAACAACTCCCGTGAAATAGGAGCATCATCATCACAAGTGGTATGAACTGTAGGTTCAATAGGTGTATCATGCGACATATTTGTAGCTTGCGCTCTAGTCACTACTGCATTCGCAGTTTGAATATGTCGCT